>JAQYXR010001000.1:0-45665 GCA_030545055.2 Neoaliturus tenellus
ATGCAGTCCGGTGAACCGGTCTTTCCCATCCGGTTCAGGTACAACCGAAAATAGCCGTGACCTGTCAAAAATTGGGTCAGGTAGTAGTCCACCTCCCCATGCCGCCGTTCCACCCATGGTTGGACCTGCTTGATAAGTCGCGCAGTCCATCGTCCTCTGGTGTCGTGCTCCCAGCCGTGTTGCCACTGCTGGAAGGTTCGGGAGCACTCTTCTGTTCTTGCCGTGTCCTTGCCTATCTCGCCTTGTCTCTGATAAATCGCATTCCTCTCCCCTGCCAAGAGATTGACAGGGATGACTCCGGCGACCACCAGGACGGCAGGCTCGGACACTGTCCGGTAGGCGGAACACACCCGAAGCGCAGCTTGACGCTGAACCCGGGCGAGTCGCAACCTGTAGCACTCCTTATCTAGAGCGCCTGCCCACACCTCTGCCCCGTAAAGGAGCACGGACTGGACCGCGGACATCAACAGACGTCTTCTGCTGGATCGGGGACCCCCGACATTGGCCATCAGCCTACTAAGGTAAGTGACTACCTTAGCGGCCTTGTCCGCCGTACGGAAGATCTGATCCCTCCAGCTTAACTTGGTGTCCACCATAACCCCAAGGTATTTGGCGGCACGAGTTGATGTGACCACCTCCCTTCCCACTCGGAGTGGGACGACGGTGTCGATCCTCTTCTTCGTGAGGATCACAATCTCCGTCTTACTGAGAGCAAGCGAGAGACCGTGATCTGACATCCAGGTGTTGACCACCCGCATGACTCGGTTCAACTTTAGTTGGGCCAGCTCAACGTTGCGTGCAGCAATAAGAGCTGCGACGTCATCGGCGTACCCAACCAAAGTGGTTTCCTCAGGCATCTCGGACCTCAGGAGGCTGTCATAGGCAACGTTCCAGAGATCCGGGCCGAGTATTGAACCTTGTGCGGCACCAGAAGTGACTTCCATCGTCCGCGTTCCGTCCCTCGTGTCATAAATCAGGCTTCGAGAGCGTAGATAATCCTCGATGAGCCGCAACAGATATGCAGGAATACGAAAGATGTTGCGAAGCGCATCCAACATATCGACCCACCTCGCCGAGTTGAAGGCATTCTTGACATCAAGCGTAACAAGAAACACTACTCGGCGGGAGAAATGGTTGTGGCTCTCGGTTCTCTCCACAGCTCTCTGAACTTCGGTGACAGCGTCGATCGTTGACCGTCCCTTTCTGAAGCCGTACTGACGGGGGCTTGAGCAGACCATGGAAGGAGATGTTATGCTGTTGATATCAATTTTTCAAATGAAATACACTGGTATTGTCACTTACTTGTTTTTACAAACGACACCGCATGATCGCGGTTTTGTATAATTCACGAATGTACGCGCCTGTGGACATCACAGCATGAGGAAAATGTTGAGGGAATTTTGTGCACAAAATGTGCATATTTCCCATCACATGGTGCTATCCAGAAAAACAAGTAAATGACAGTGTTTCAATATGCCACAAAAACCATCATATTTCTACACTAATGTTGTAATTATTGTTTTCTATTACATAAAAAATGCTTAAGGCCAACTCTTCTTTATCTTTAAGGATTCTGCCGACTCAGATATTTATTGAAACTTCACTGTATATTTACCTTGCGCCACCAAATGTTGCGTGAGTGTTGAAAACGGTAAAAATACTGCTGACTTTTTTTTGGATCAATGAAACGTAAACATCTATAAACATTTGTCCTTGACTGAATCAAATTGTTGTCACTGATTCTTTCATTTCTATCAAGAGGAATATCTGTCAATACCGAAACCAGACCTAGTGGCAACTGTTCATTAGCAAGTTGAAGACTCTGACGAAATGAAGGGTGACAATCTAAAAAACAGACAATGATTTAGGGTGAAATACTAGCACAGGCAGTTAAAAGTCATCTTCACCCTTGTAAAAACACTGAAAACATGCCTCCGTATTCCCCTGTTTTGGATGGTGTGTTTGGGTATTTAATGGTAAAGTTTATGTTTTATTGTAGATTAAGGTAAGATCTAGGTACCTCATACCTGTTATATGAGTAAAAATTAATGGTATAAGTACAAAAAAATCTTAAAAGTAAGGAAAATCGAATTACTTAGTGACGTCACAGAGAGAAATACAGTCCCAATTATCCGGGGTAATGACTGGTTGAAGGGTCCAAACCACGGTTAAAACAAAGAGTTCAATAAATTGAGTAAAACACAAAATAAACAAGTTATGTTTAAGTGTCCGCGGGGTCCGATATTTATTATTTTTATTGACTAAACCTTATTCAAAACAGATCTTCTATGTAGTTGAGTGAACAAGGAACACAATAAAAGGGTCCAACATGGACAAAAAACAATGTCAGGTGTTCTATTGTTTGGGGCAGCCGGGTATGGGTGGATATGGTGAGGGGGAGAGGCTCCGGCGCTTGATGAGAGGGGGAGGGTTGCTTGGTATAATTTGTTCAAGATAAGAGCACGCGTACAAAAACAAGTGATAGTTCATCTTTTTGTCCAATTGGTAAAAATTCAAGAACAACCATTTGTTTATAATGCATGGTAATTATTTAATTAGGCTGATAAATGTATAACTGTGTCAAATAAAATTTTAATGTCACTTAATCAAACATTTCTTGAAATTCAAAACAAATGCATTTTGAAATATGTTTTTTAGCATAATATATAACACAAAATTACTAGGGGTCCTTGAACAGCACACAAATCAGAGTGATAATTACACACTGAACTGGAAACTAAATAGGACCTTTCTTGGTTTCTATTTTTAGCACGTTCCGGCGGGCGACCAGTTGTTTCTAGCAGTCAACGTCGTTACTGCACCATTGGGCCCCATCTCCATCCTACCATGCCATCGCTCTGACTCATTCCTCCCTGACCGCATGACTACAATCACAATTACGCAACCAAATAATTTATTATTTTTCATGTTTCATTGCTTCTTCCATTGATAAATCAAATAATAATTAGTAAAGAGATGTCTTCTCAAGTAATTTCAACATGATAAGATCGTCGAATTATGGTATTGTTGTCTAAACTGAGAAAATAAATAAAATTGAAATTGACTTTTTGTGACCCCGTTAATCCGCAACCCGGTTTACCCGCCCCCGGATAATCCAGAGTTAACTGTATTTGTTAAATTTTAAAAATTTTGAGGTATGAGGGACCTAATGTAACTATTCAACTAAACACTTACCACGTTTAAAGAAAATCGGTTGAAAAACGGTGTCCGAAACAGGGGAATAAAATACCATGTATTGCATAAAGCCATAAGGTTAACATTGCAGACTGCGCAAAATGGGCTCTACTAGCCCAAAAGTAAAGATGACTCTTAATAGTTTTAGTTAAAACTAGCTGTTACCCAGCATGCTTACTGACCCGAGGCCACAATAAAATCCCAGTCCAAGACCAGTTAGAGGCTCAATACCTTCCAGAAGATTAATTGAAGAAATTTAAAGGGGGAGATGTCCTGTGGTCTAAATAATAATCATACGTTATTCATATTTATCACATGGTTAATGTTCACTATTATTGTTTTTGGTTTTAGAGTTTAATAGCTATGTATAATAGTTACTTTTATGATATTTTGATAGTTTGAATAAAGCATTTTGGTTCTCGTATTAATAGAATTAATTATGACACAACAATGTGTTTTCAATATTTTTTTAAATGAAAAAGTTGGTTATTTAAAACAATTTTGAGAGAATAAACCTCAAATTAACACTACTAGAGCTAAGCCTCAGTATAGCTCAGGCATCGTAACCATATACTCGCCATGACATAATTTAAGTGGGATTAGGAAGTTTTATTTGCATATTTGAGTAAAAATATGGTTATCTTCCATATTTCAAAGCCTTAGTGACACACACACAGTAAATATGAGTAAAAAGAAGCAAAATGAGTATTGAAGGTGCAACTCTTAAATAATCAACTGATTCGGTCAACTTCCATGAAAAACCTGCCACCATTTGTTTTATGGTGCCTCCTACGCCTTAGCCATCTCTCAGCTATCATGACCGGCAGCCTAGGCACAAGAATTAGAGTTTTGTATGGTGCGCACTCCTAGCGGAAAAATATACAGTATGTATCTAAATTTTGCAGTTCACACATATTTTGCTCTTATTTTTCAAAAAGACCGTCACCCTTAAATATGACTCGTAAGTTGTATTTAAAGATAACTTATGACACCTTTTTCTTACCTAAAAATACCTACCTTCTTGCCACTTTGTTTTAGGATTGCTACTGAACATGAACATGTTAATGTCTGCTTTAATAACACTTTCATTGTACCATTCACTTGTTATATTATTTGCCAGAAGCAGTGCCATTGGTCCGAAATAAATTGAATTATTAAGCTTTTTTAAAAACCCACATTTACAGGTTACATCTAAGAACTTTTGTAATAGTTCACCCATCTCTAAAAAACAAATAAAACATTTTTAAACCATCATATATATTTCTAAAAATAAAATAATACAGTAGCACACCACTAGGCCTAATTTAAAAAAAAATTGCCAATCCCAAACAATTTTCACCACGTAAATACCATTTTTATTCTTTACTTAAAAATTAATTGATTGTATTCAATTAATTTTTAATCAAGATTTTAACTGGATATTAATTTTTTTCAACCTGTTTCAAGAGGCTGATGTAAGAAAAGCGTAAGTAAAAATTTAAATATTGAAATTTATAAACAGCCTTGAATTGGATCACTACTTCATTTGGGTTGAACCCTATTCCAAAATAAATCTCTCCAAACAACAGGGTCAACCCCAATTAATTGGGAACAGTAGAACACTACAGTAAAATTAACATAAATAAAAATAGGTAACACTAGGAGTGCAAATTGCGCATTTTGTAATATATTTCTTTCTGTTTGTTAGAAACTCACCAAGGAACTATATGACTTAAATCTAATTTTTTTAATATTTAAATCTAAATATTTATGTTGATTATTCAATGACAGACAACCTATTTATTTTTGTTTACAATCAACTTAAAATTCATCTGAAGGTGACTCTTATCTTTAAGGTGAAGGTTCGGTTCATCTTTAAGAGAGACTTTTAACCCTTCCCAAGCGTTTGATGTATATATAGGCCAATGACGCTAATGACTTGAGAGCGTTTGACATACATATATGTCAAATAATTAAATCGTCATTTAGGCATTTGAAAATTGTTTTTTGGCTGTCAATAGTTACATTAAGCCATAGATGAATATTATTGTTTTAATAATTTTTTTTATTTCATTGGTAAATTTCTGTTTGGTGGGTTGGCATCCAGGCCCGCGGTTTGTATGTGACGCGCTATGGGCCCGAGAGATGTTTGCGCCCCCCCCCCCCCCTTCTCTCCAGAGGATATGAATCACCAAATAAACAAACCCAATGCCATAGGCATTTGACGATTTGAGAAGTGCATTCGCAACATAACAACAAAATGAAACAATGACAGAACTACTTTTATTGTGTTCATTTTCGACCGCTAATAATGCTGTTGCGCATTGTAAAAGTAAAAAAAATGTGAACTTGCAAATGTAAACAACATTGCCAACTATCAAGTAGCAACACGCAGAGAAGGCAGTGGCAATGATAGTCACGAGTGGGAATCGAGAGTGGAGAGGATTCAATTGGCGGGCTATTTATAGGTCTACCAGACAAAGAAAAACCTGCGCAGAACCACGATCTCGAGAATTGCTCGCGCAAGTAGGGGCTGTTGGGGTGGGGGTGGCAGAGGGTGGGGCGGCACGGCAGGAGGAGATGGACCCCTGGTGGGATTAGTCATTGGCGCGCTGTTCGGGAGGACGGGTGTTCCTGCCACGTCACCTTTCCGTACTTGTGTGCTACACAGTACAAGAATAATAATAAGAATAAGAATAAGAATCTTTATTTCTCCATCAAGATACAATCATGCATATAGAGAATTGTCACAGACATGTCTAATAACTAGAGTAGATACAAATACAAAAACAAACAGAATAATAAGTATGGTCACAAAAATTAAAATAATGGTTCTTAGCACATCAAATCATATTTTGCTTTTTGTTTCAAAAAATTCATCTAGGCTGTAGAAAGCTTGTAAGATAAGGTAGTCTTTTAATTTTTTAAGAAAAGCCTATTAAAAATAGTGTTTTTATCTAACATGAGGAATTTATTGACAACCTTACACACCATATAATTCAAAGTGGACTTTTCAAATTTAGTTGTTGAATGTGATGGATATGTAATAAAGTTATGTCTGGTGTCGTACGAGTGTGGAACATTAATCATATTTCTAAAAATTTCTTTATTCTTAATGTAAAATTTGCAAAGTTCATATATGTAAAGACAAGGCAATCTCATTACCCTTAAGTCTTTGAAAATTTGCTGGCAGGGTTCATCAAAAGCCGCATTATTGATTATTCTTATAGCCCTTTTCTGGGCATGAAATATTCTATTAAAATTTACTAATTTAGTGCTTCCCCAAATTGTTAAGCCATATGTTAATCTGCATTCAATAGTCGCAAAATAAACCATTCTTAAGACGCAAGTAATAATGGTTTTTGATAAAATCTTTAAAGCAAAACAAGAAGAGTTCAATTTTTTACTTAATTCATCTGTGTGTGCAGAAAAATCCAATCTATTGTCTATATTAATACCTAAGAATTTGCAAAAGGTTTTTTCATTTGGATTTAAATTTAGATTTAAGGAATAACGATTTTAAATTTAATTATTTTTGTCTTATTTTCATTTAATTTTTTTAAACCATTTTTCCTAAACCATTCACCTAATTTGTGAATACATTCATTTATGCTTATATCTAAATCTGTAAAACCTTGCCCTCTCACAATCATGGATGTGTCATCAGCATACTGAATCACATTTGATAAATTTGAGTTTACATTTTTAGGTAAGTCTGCCACATATATTAAAAAAATTACAGGTCCTAAAATAGATCCTTGGGGACATCCGGTATGATTTAATTCCCATTCAGATTCATACATTATGTGATGATCATTAATCTGAACTTTTTGGTATCGATTTTCAAAGTAAGATTTAAAAATGTTATTGGCTATACCTCTAATTCCATAGTTTTCCAACTTCTTTAATAATATACTTCTATCGATCGTGTCAAAGGCTTTTGAGAGATCACAAAATACAGCAGCGGATGGGGATTGTTTATCAATATTTTCAAAGATATAATCAGTAAACTTTGCAATCGCGTCTATTGTTGAAAAATTTGCTCTAAAACCAAATTGTTCCTTGTTTATTATTTTGAATTTTTCTAAAAAGGGTAGAAGTCTATTTAAAATTATTCTTTCTAATAACTGTGAAAAAACTGAGAGTAATGATATTGGTCGAAAGTCTTCCAAATTTTTGTTATTTTTCTTTTGGATAGGTTTGATGACAGAAAATTTCAAAAGGTCTGGAAAAATTCCCAGGGCTAAACATTGATTGAATATATTGGCCAAATGAGGAGCTAGAATTGCATCCACATGTTTAATTAAAAACATAGGAACCTCGTCCCAACCAGAGGATCTTTTATTTTTAAGTCTTTTTATTGAAGATAAAATTTCTTGAGAGTCTGTTGGATAGAGAAAAAGTGATTTCCTAATGCCACTGCAGTAGATTTGGGATAATTCCAAGGCGTCATTAATATTTGCCCTAAGGTCCAATCTTTGGGAGACTGTAACAAAATGCTTGTTTAATACTCTTGCTGCTTCCTTCCCATAAGAGATTTTTTTGCCTGTGTCTACTTTAATATTGCTTTTAGGTTTACAAGTTTTCCCTAACTCTTGGTTCACAATTTTCCAAGAAGCTTTAGTTATGTTGTCCGAGTTTTTTATTGATTTGTTGTAATAATGAAATTTCGCTTCTCGTATTTTCTTTTCCAAAAGTTGCTTACACGCCCTAAAGTGGTATTCTAATTGTTTGTTAAAAGGATTGCCCCTCATCAAAATGAATAGGTTGCGTTTTTTTGTACTAAGATTTATTATGTCATCATTGAGCCATTTTTTCTTGAAGTTTTTATAATTAGTTGCTGTTTTCTTTTTGAAAAGATTGAATTGAAATGGAGTAAAAAAATGTTTAAGAATTGTTTGTAAATGGCATTTACAAAGACACAATCATTATTGTTGTAACTAATGTCATAGAGTGTACTCCAATCTTCTACCTCTAGACATTTGGAAAACTCTTTGATATTATTCTCCGAAAACTTTCGAACTAGGGATTTATGGCATGTAAAGTCCTCAATACTAGCTATTTCAATGAGCTGGGCAGTGTGGTCAGAGAGCCCAGGCTGTAAAATCTCTACATGTTTAACCTCACAATTAGTTATCATGTGATCAATACAGGTTTTTGAAGTTTTGGTAATCCTAGTTGGTACATTATAACTAGGTGTTAGGTCATGAGCACTTAAAATATCGATTAATGACCTTGAATATTTATCATTAATCAGTGTATCGACATTTATGTCTCCACCCAAAATAATTCTAAGTTTTAGATATTTTTTCCCTTGTCTTATTTTGTTAAGAAGTAATTCTAACTGATTACAAAATTGGTCAAAATTGTTTTTGTCTGGAATTCTATATATACAAATAATAAGAAACGTTAAATTATACATTTTAAGTTCAATTGCACAAAGTTCAAAAATAGATTTTAAAGAAAATTCATCATATTTATTTACAATAGTAACCCTGTTAGTTAAGTTTTTGCTCACTAAAATGCATGAACCACCTTTTTTACCCTGAGCCCTAAAATATCCAGTTACAAAAGATAAACCACAGTTATTTAAATATCCTTTATTTTCATTGTCAAGCCAATGTTCTGTTAAAAGTAAAATTTTATTTCTATTTTGATACTTTGATAAAAAAATATCTAATTCTTCTAATTTATTTAAAGACCCTTGTATATTATAGTGAAAGATTAAGATGTTCAGATTTCTAAAAAAAGTGGTTCATTTACAATACCATCCTTCTCTTTAACATTCAAAGATGCAACATTACTAATTAAAGATTCATTTAAAAAGTGGACAGTGTTATCCGTATCTAGAATGCTCTCATCATGAACACTTATTTCACTTTCTGAAACAGAAATTGCACTAGACTGACTATTTACACTGCACATGACACTCAACTTTGACTGCGGGCTCAGCTCTGATGATATGCTGGGTGTCTGATCGGTAGGCTCTTCATCACAAATATTTAGTCCTGGGCTGGAGTTACACAGGTGTCGGATACTCTAAACTCTTGGTGCATTTGTTCAAAGGAGTTGCTTTTTTGTCCAGTTGGGCAGCCATCATTGGAATTGGATGTTGGTGTGTTGTAGGATTTTAGCTGTAGAATAAGTTTTTCGAGTTTGTTTTGAAAATCTTTATGGGAATAGCCATTTCTTAACTGCCTGTACGATTCTTGGTAATAAGACACAATAGTGATAGATGCACCGGTTTCATGCTGAAATCTTCTCAAGTTGGTAATAAAGTGATTCAGCGCTATCTTGTCCCTTACACACCCAAATGGCGAACAAATCAGATGACTAAGTCTTCTTTGTTTAAAATCCTCCGTCAAGTTTTGAAAAGCCAAGTCATAGTCGCATTTACAGGTTTTCCGTAGTACTGGCCTTTTGTGATTAGACTGTAGATTTTTGCACCATTTTGATTCTCCTGTAGGGCTAAGTGTCTTGTTAGGCATTGGGCTGGTTCAGGTTTGCCAAAATGTTTTTTGAAAACCACAGCAACACCAGCAGACATGTGGCGCGGGTCTTCGAAATCAGCTGAGATGCTGTGGGCAAAACCCACATTTTTATCTCCTTTGTATTTCTTTATTAGTTTGGACATATGCAGCTCTGTAACAGTTATGTTTGTATTATTATCACCAACAGGGTGGGAATTCAACCGTTTCATAACCGAATCAATAATAATGCGTGCCACCTTTGTTTTCCCTCGATTATTTAAGTGGAGGCCATGTCGTGTGAAGTGCAGTCGCTTAAGCTTGTTTAGGTCTATCACTTGTACATTATTTATCCTTGATGCTATTTCTATTATGTAATGATTTACTAAAATTAGGTCGGAATTCACAATATGGTCCAGTGGTTTGTCAAACCTAGTTGGGATTGTGGAAATGAACACTTGTCTCTTCTCGCTGAGTAGTTTGAGTTTACCTTCCATCTTGGCATATATGTCACTAAAGTTTACGTTGAGGGAGTCGTTGGAACCACCAATTATTACCAATGGAGTTGTTTCTTCAATGTAGGAGGAATCAATTACCTGGTTTAAAGTAGTATTTGCTCTTATATAACCAAAAGCCTTAATTTTCCCTGCACTTATTGTTTCAATTTTACTTGATATATCTCTGCCCTGACTATCTGAGCAAAAAGTAATTTTTATTTGTGGACCCATCAGCAATGTTGGTTCTTTATTAGGTTTTGGGTTGTTTTTCTGGTGTTTTAATGTCTGGCCCACAGTTTCATTATCATCGTTTTCTACCAGTAAAATTGGGTTGGGATCACTTTCAACTTCTTTTAGCGCAAGGAATCTGTTCTGGATCGTAAGTGTGGGTTGTAAGTTTGATTGTTCTTGTCTCATTTTCGAGCTAGTTTTTACAGTTTTCCATGTGTCAAAATCCATGTTCAACTGTGTGGTAACCTGATGAGTTTCATCATTTCTTGGGGAATAGGTGATCAATTTCCCAGGTTTTTCAATCATAGCAGAATAAAATATATCATCGGTAAAACTGGGATTATTCAGTAAAAAGTACGTCATTAGACATCTTATTTTTGTAAGGTCGGAGTTTGTTAGGGTTACCCTTTGGAAAAAATCAAGATTTATTTCATTATTGGATATTATGTCCTCAATAAGAGATTCGATAAACCAGCATATGAAGATTCCACAGTCGTAGGAGTTAGGCTGTTGAGGGCAAGATACAGGAGTGAGGGTCGCTTTTAATGATTCTCCTTTTAAATAACCTGTAAGTTTTTTCACAACCTTTATGGCTGACTGAAGATTGTAGTTATTAAAAGAATCAAAGTAGTAAAAAACATTTGCTGTTTTGTCATACAATAAACAGCTCCAGTGAGTTCCACTCTCCTCCTCTAGACTCTCAGAATCATTTACAGGCAGTATTAAATAATTACTATTCTGTAGATCAAAAGGTTCCAGTAGATAGCTGAAGTCCTCAATGTTTTTTATTGCATGGACGATCAATGGATTCAGAATAATACATGATTTATTTAGTAGAAATCTATTACTGATCATTTGGAGGTATTCATTAATTGTGTCATCAGATAGCCATTGTTTACTTAATAGTTCATTACTTAGTTTATTTTTCTTATTTATGATAGTGTTGGTTAAGTTAACATCAGATGAAATTTCTGTTTTTGAGGAGGGTCTGACTGCTGTTGTATTATTGTTTGTTTGTGTACTTAAGGATTCATTTGTCTTGATTGAGGCAGAGGAGTTGATTGACTCCTGACTTAAAGATTCATTGCTACATAAATTATCACTATTCTTCTTTTTTTGTGTAAAGCTAAAATCTTCAATATTCAGTGGAAGATTTTTTTCTTTAATATAAGTCTGAAGTTCTTTTTTAGAACGAAATAATTTACCCCTTGGCGATTTAATATAGATATCAACCTTCCCCTTACTTAGACCACTTTTCCTCAGTCTTTCTTCTCTGACCCAACCTTTAGGTAAGTTGGAATTAATTTCTCCAGAATCATTATGGGAAACATCCATCTTAATTAATGTGCAAATAAATAATCAACAAAAATAATTTTAACCATATAGGCTAAATTTAGTACGGTAAGCAGATCTAGTATTGTAGCCAGTTATTGGGTAAGTTAATCCTTAAATGTAAACATAGATGATTGACAAGTGGTAGACTTGTTTTACCTATATATAGTATTTTAGGGGCTTGCTCACTATTTTTACTTCATGAAACTCATATCTCAGGGTCGCTCTAAATTGGGTGCGGCGTGGGTGCTCTCATCATATGAGTAAAAGATGACTCGTTTGAATTTGAAGCATGTAAATATATTCAATGAAAAATTTTTATACTACAAATTGAATTTAAACTAACTTATTTATGGGGAAGGGAAACATAGAGATTATCCTATTCTGACCTATTTAATATTTTAAGGAAGGGTTAACACAGAGGTTACATGATCTATTAAATAGAAATTGAGAGTTTTTGGTTTGCCCATTCAGTAGAAATTATAATCTTAACCGATCACAAACTTGTATTTAATCCCACGCTGGCGTCCTCACAGCTGCGACCACGAGGCATCTGATTATATCCATTAACCATCACTTATTTTCAAAAATATTCTCGAAAAAACCTTTTAAAAACATTCCCTACTTCACTGGTGAAACAAACACTTTGTTTATATTATTAAACTTATGAAGATGGAACAGATAATTCAAGATTTAAAAAATTATGTTTAGAGCCATTGTGAACTCCATCCGATCACTCGGATGGTTGAGATCAGAAGAAAGAAGAAAGATTTTTTCGATCTCTCTTGCTTTTATTTTTAGCGGAAACAAACTTACCAACCTTTAGTATTTTTCCCCATTAAATTTACCGATTGTGCCTTTTTCCCCGTACAACCTGCTGAGTGCCTGCCTTTTTTAAGTCTCTGGGAATTTAATTTTCCCCTACAGTTGGCTGCACTTATTGTTTTCCCCTCTCTGATCTCTTTGATTAGCTTGAGGTTATGTCAATCTTAATTAATTAAATTTTTATTTTCCTTTACAAAACCCATTTTTTATTGTTTATTGTGTTAAAATAATAAGATTTTATTCTTGGCTAAATTTGATTTTAAGTGATACTTTCCGAGTTATGATGCTAATTACGCGTGTCCTTTAACATGTGTCCCCTGTTCTACCAGAATTTATCGTTTTCTAATTTTCGTTTATTTATTTAATTGGTTTTAATTATTACAGGTAAGTTTTATCATTAATTCCTGAGAGTATTCAATATTTGTGCTTTTCATCCATTTAATATATGTTTTTTCTGTCTTTAGGCCCTACTCTTATTTATTAGGTTAGGCCTATGGCCTAGCCTATAATTTTCATCAGTTGAGATGTCCTTAAAAATGTCCCAGTATGTTGCTCCTATTAGGCTACTATCGGTTTGATGCCTTATGTTCTGGGTGAATATGTTGTTTATTTCATTAGGCCATGATTAGTACACAATTTATATAGGCCTACAGGTTTCCGACCCGCTACAATACCCCCCCTTTGGCTAATGAATATTTTTGTTATCAAAAGTATTCTTGAGCCAAAGCTCTTATAAAAAAATTAGTTTCTCTTTAAATAAAATTGTTATTCTTTATTAAATTTATTACTTCATTGTTTATTAAGGGCAACCGTTATCCCTGCTCTAAAATTGTTTCCCTATTCTAATCCCTTTTACATGTCAAAATCAGAATTCCTTATATCTAAACATAGTTACATAATATACAAGTCAATTTCAAAACACGAATTTCAAGAAAAATTACAAAAATCAATCCTTAAATCTAAACACAAGTTTTTCTTAAATTTTACACAATCAAAATTCCTTATTAGTAACTATTCTCTCTTCATTCAGAGTCTATTGTTTTTGACTGCAGATGCACATTAGTGTGAAACTTATTCAGTTTTGTGGTGACTTTATAGCCTACAATGCAAATCACTATTCGCAATGCATGCGTAGCTAGCCATTTTAATTCCATTTGTTGTCCCTGTTTCAACTTCACTCAACCCTGTCTTACTTTCCCTTTTTCCTTAATTAGTTCATTTCAGTTAATATAAGTCCCACCTGCTGTGAACTTTTATTATAGAACTTCTTGCTATAACACCAACAGTTAAGATCCATTCCTATAAATGTTCATGGTTTACACACATTTCACTTTTTTGCAGGTTCAATTGTTTAATTAATTTAGTCCATTTGCTTTTCATCCAAATTTTCAGAAGATAAGATTTTACTAATTATTTGTAGTATAAAATAATGGTGCAATAAGAAATTTTCAGAGGATAGCACACTAACCTGGTCAGTCCGTCTAGTGTTTACCTCACTCTGTCGGTTGTTTCTCTCTTCTTCTCCACTGTCTGTCTATTTGGTCAGTACCAATGCTTACTTCTCGTACCTTTATTCTCATAAGTCATCATCTTCTTACTCATTTCCTTTTTTAGGCTCACACCACTCACCACATTTTCACTGTTCTTCATTTTACACTGCACTGCACTATTGGGCAACCTCCCTACCTTACCTCTAAATTTCTATACCTATTTTACAATTTCAAACGTATTTAAACAATTTTTACAAAAGAAAATGCTTTTCAGAAATTCCTATTCTAACACCCTCCTAACACATTTAATTCAAATGAGTCATTTTGTTCTTTGTTTTGTTTTGGTAAAAATTAATTTAATTTAATTACTCTTTTTACCAATGAGTAATTATTGTGTTTGTCTTTAACATAACTTAGCTAAATTCATTACTCATTCATTTTTTATGTTTAACACTTGTTACAACAAGTGTCAATGCACTTTCCTATCTATTTGTCTCTCAAGAACCTATTCCACATCTTTCATTACTTAAAATTCTGTTTGTTTGTTATCCCCCATAACTAATGTATACCTTTTAGTATAATAATAATATAATGTATATAATGTAACTTTTTTTTTAACTTCTTCTTCTTAACCTAAATAGTGGCTAGTTTGTTTAACATGTCTTGCCCACTCTACCCTAGACAGAGGTGAAATTTTGACTCTACATAATTGGTGACTAGCGGAATGCGTAGTCCATTGGTGTTCAGGCTTTTGAAAAATTTTGTGAAGGGTCATAGAACACCTTTAATTGGGGAACCGATCCACCTTGAACTACTCGAACATGGAGTTACCCCATCGACATGTGCATTGCCATCAAACTATGATGTCCATGCACATGCCACAAGGCCTCCTTACCAGTTCGGTAGGTCATGTGTGTCACAATTCAATATCATTTCTGTGTTTGTTTTGGTTGCCGAGACTTGGTTCGAACAACCGATTGCCTTAAAACTAAATATTCATTATAATCATTCATTCCAGTCCTCTCTCGCCAAGATGGATCGATATTTGTTGTGGTAAAATCCATTCATCACCATCCATCTGCTCACACTAACATTGTCAAGTCCAGGTATTTGAAAGAAATAATTTTATTATTTATAATTTCTTCTTCCAATCACCTCAAAAATATACAATTTTTTTTTTTTTTTATCAGTATTACTGTCTTTAAAATTAAAATTCATGAGACCTATTAAAACTTTACACTTACTTTTTGTTATTTTTGTAATAAAATTATTTCTTGGTTTTTCGTCCTCCTTATGGTTCGCAAATATTTTTACTCCCCATAAGGTCTTATACCTCTGTTTAGCTTTGCTTAAAGGGCGCAAAGTAACAAGTATCTAACAATGAAAAACCCATAAATTTCTTAAGGCCTATTCCACCCCTTTTCTTTCTTCATGAAACCTTTTCAGTTGTGTTACATTGTAAGTCCCTACTATTCTTTCAGAATTAATTTCTTTAACTACATAAGCATTCTCCATCTTTATTTCTGTTACTACAAAAGGACCTGTGAATAATAGGAAAAACTTCTTAATCTTTTTGTCTAGCTTATTTGATAAATTATGAGTTTTTACTAATACTTTGTCACCTATGTTAAATTTAATTGGTCTTATGTTTTTATCAAATTTTTCTTTTCGCTTTTGAGCCTTGTTAAGAATTTTTTCTCTGACTAATCTGACACATTCTATTTCATTAAATTCCCTTTTGTTAGGAAACTCTATTACCTTTTCCAAAAAATGAGTATTTACTCTACCTAGCATAACCTCTGAAGGTATATGTTCAGTTACTCCATGTACCGAGTTGTTCAGGCATTCCTCAATGAAAAGTAATGAATGTGGCCAATTAGTATGTTTCTTATGACAATAGATCCTAATCATTTTGTTGATCTCTTTATTGATCCTCTCAGTTGGGTTTGATTGTGGATGATATATTGATGTGTGAACTGGTTTAATACCTGCTTCACTTAATTTTGTGTACCATAGGTCACTAGTAAACTGACTGCCATGATCACTTAGAATTGACTCTATGTGCCCTACTTCTGGAATGTATTTTTCAAAAATCTTATTTAATAGAACTTTACTTGTTGCCCTTTTAATAGGGTACATTTTCACAAATTTTGAAAAAACATCTATTAGTACAAAGATATACTTTACTCCTCCAATTCCCGTTGGCAGCTCACCTATCAGATCAACGGCTATCAACTGCTTTATTCTTTCCGGAATGATCGGATTTAGGCTTCCAATAGCTTTTTCATTTATATGCTTAGCCTTTTGGCATAGCAGACAACATTTCAATTGACTCTTAATTCTTTTTTCCATATTTGGAAACACACAAAATTGTTTCATACATGAATATATTTTTCCACCCCCCATATGTCCATACTTTAAATGTGCCATTTCTACTAAGTTTTTTACGAGATTATCCGGTATACAGACTCTAAACTGGTTATGGTTATTTCTACTTTTTTGAAATAAAATTCCCTTGTGTAATTTAAAATTTTCTTTAATGTTCCCCATCCCCTCTGACTCTAGATTTTCAACAATATTTCTTAACCTATCATCTTCTTTTTGTTGTTTATCTAAATTCTTAAGTAATTTTTTCATTTCCCTATCCTCCACCCCTAGTTTCAAATTTGCTTTAAGTACTTGGATTGTATTCATTGTAGTTTTACTTACAAACTCTTCATCTGTCACTCTAGATAGAACATCAGCTGGTACATTATCTTTACCTCTTACATAATCAATTTCCAGATTGTACTCTTGTAAAACTAGACTCCATCTTAATAGTCTACCATGAGTAAGTCTACAGGTTTTCAAAAATGATAACGCCCGGTGATCTGATTTCACTATCACTTTAAAATGCCCAATGATGTATGACCGGAATTTTTTACATGCAAATACTACAGCTAACAATTCTTTCTCTGTAGTTGAGTACCCTTTCTCTGCTTCAATTAGTGACCTACTCGCAAAGTTAACTACTTTCTCTTCCCCCTCATTATCAATTTGGTACAAAATTGCCGATACACTAACATCAGACGCGTCTGTATTTATATAGAAAGGTTCATCCCATTTAGGATGATGTAGGATTACTGATTCTAAAAACTTTTCTTTTATTTCTCTAAAAACTTCCCTTTCCATGTCTCCCCATTTCCATTGCTTTTTACTACTCATTAAATGATTAAATTTAGTTGTTAAATCTGAGTAATTCTTTTGAAATGCACGATAGTAGTTACACATCCCTAGGAAAGCTTGTAATTTCTTAAGGCAGTCTGGTTCAGGAAAATTTTGAATTTTTTCTATTTTCTCAGGGTCCATTTTGATTCCTCCGTCACTCAAAATGTACCCTAAAAACTTAACTTCCTTTTTCAAAAATTCTGTTTTCTTTAATTTGACTGTCGCCCCACATTCAGCTAACCTACTTAAAACTTTCGACATTTATGTCTCCACCCAAAATAATTCTAAGTTTTAGATATTTTTTCCCTTGTCTTATTTTGTTAAGAAGTAATTCTAACTGATTACAAAATTGGTCAAAATTGTTTTTGTCTGGAATTCTATATATACAAATAATAAGAAACGTTAAATTATACATTTTAAGTTCAATTGCACAAAGTTCAAAAATAGATTTTAAAGAAAATTCATCATATTTATTTACAATAGTAACCCAGTTAGTTAAGTTTTTGCTCACTAAAATGCATGAACCACCTTTTTTACCCTGAGCCCTAAAATATCCAGTTACAAAAGATAAACCACAGTTATTTAAATATCCTTTATTTTCATTGTCAAGCCAATGTTCTGTTAAAAGTAAAATTTTATTTCTATTTTGATACTTTGATAAAAAAATATCTAATTCTTCTAATTTATTTAAAGACCCTTGTATATTATAGTGAAAGATTAAGATGTTCAGATTTCTAAAAAAAGTGGTTCATTTACAATACCATCCTTCTCTTTAACATTCAAAGATGCAACATTACTAATTAAAGATTCATTTAAAAAGTGGACAGTGTTATCCGTATCTAGAATTCTCTCATCATGAACACTTATTTCACTTTCTGAAACAGAAATTGCACTAGACTGACTATTTACACTGCACATGACACTCAACTTTGACTGCGGGCTCAGCTCTGATGATATGCTGGGTGTCTGATCGGTAGGCTCTTCATCACAAATATTTAGTCCTGGGCTGGAGTTACACAGGTGTCGGATACTCTAAACTCTTGGTGCATTTGTTCAAAGGAGTTGCTTTTTTGTCCAGTTGGGCAGCCATCATTGGAATTGGATGTTGGTGTGTTGTAGGATTTTAGCTGTAGAATAAGTTTTTCGAGTTTGTTTTGAAAATCTTTATGGGAATAGCCATTTCTTAACTGCCTGTACGATTCTTGGTAATAAGACACAATAGTGATAGATGCACCGGTTTCATGCTGAAATCTTCTCAAGTTGGTAATAAAGTGATTCAGCGCTATCTTGTCCCTTACACACCCAAATGGCGATTAGTACACAATTTATATAGGCCTACAGGTTTCCGACCCGCTACAATAGTAATATAGTAGTATTGAATTAGTAATGTAATTGATATGAATAAAAAACAGACACCTATAAGGTGTTATCTGAGAGGTAAAATATGCAATTCCAGGAGGAAGGTGATCAATAGCCTCAAAGTGATAAAACCTTATCAGTTATAGTTCAAACTCCAGTTGTTTACAAAACAAACTGTCTTGTGATGGAAGTTCAGCGGCATGCCATGCCTTCCCAGTCAAAGGTCAACTCACGCACTTTCCTTGTACAGCCTTATCACTGGTCCCATCTTATCTCTTATCTGCACGATCCTGAGTTTTCATAAAATATTATTTGGAAAAAGCTTGATATTTAATAAACGGTTATGTAAATGGAAAAACCGGAACTGCACTTTCACACAGAGTAAAAAACTGAATATTTATATATGAAAAACTGAATAGAAAAAGTAGGATTTACTGTAGAAATTTCAGAAAAATGAGGAGCACAAGTTTAACAGGTCTCACTACATCAGGGGCTTCCCCCACCTCTCACCTGTACAGTACGCGCTGTATACTGCAACCTCTACTGATCGCAAAACATTTATCATTATTACTGTTAGGAGCACGAAGCCCCTCGGATATGGCGTCAACGTCAAAATCTGCTTATGATAAATTGTAAAATATTTTCTATGTCGCGCTCCCAACAAACCTAAGAAAGCCCTTGGGCTCTTGCGCCCCTTGGCCCTTGCGCCCCTGGGCCCGGGCCCATTTACAAAATCGGCCCTGTTGGCATCACTGATCTCGAAACATCTGTTCTACCGCTGTATCTGGGCTGTCATTCTCGTGTTATTGTTTCGCGCGCTCAGACAGTATTTGTTTACGTCTTGTGAGATAAAGGTTAGTGTAACACATTCAGTGGATTACACTGTGCTGTGATGTTTAGTAAAAATGACTTTTAGGTTGACTGATCCGAATTTTGAAGAGGACATAATATATACACGCCAAAACAAATATGGTCGTAAAACCTGCAAAAAAAATTATTTTTACAAAAAGTGTGCATAATTGACTTCAACCATCAGATGTAAACGGAAAAACATCAAAATTTGAAAACCTATTTTTTGACCCCAACCAAAATATTTTTCGCATAGTGAGTGCGGCCGCGCGTAGTGGCCGCCACTCGGGAAGGGTTAAGAGACTTTATTTGAAACACCAAAGCACTCTGTGGCGCGTATTTTAAGGTGAGTATGACTAAAGGGGTGAGTGTGATGATTGTAAGGGATCAGATGAGGTGTAGCTTTGTTACTGACAAATATCAGCTGTTTCATTTGTCAGGATCATTAATTAATAGCCCAATGACCAAAGGCAGCTGGGTCCAGTATCAAACGATCAAAAAGCACTAACTTTTCACAGGATCGAACCGGCAACCTTCAGATTCAACGACGAGCACTTTAACCACTCAGCTACCCACCCATTAAGTTCCATTAACCGTTAATCAGCTGTTAATTTATGAGCTGTTAAAATTATGAAGGGATGTTATGGACAAAATCATTACTGAATTAAGAAGATAGATTATAGCTTTGAGTGATGCAGGAAGAGAAAGAAGCATTGGAATTACTTCCTGCTACTGTGGGTGAAAAAAAGATACAGCTATATACAAAAAACAGGCTACAGGCTTACCAGTACTTAACAAGTAGTTAAATGTTTCTCCACATTGATCATTGAATATTGAAGAATATTAAAGGGGGTTTGCATGACAGCTTTTATCAACAAATTATTAAAAATATGACCTATTTTCTTAAAAAAAAGTCACAACAAACCAGTGTACAGTTGGTTACACGTGACATGAGAGAGCCCCAAAGAATTTGTGCAACATAAAGGCAGGTTGGCTCTATCTCGTGCAATATATGGCGTGGATTAATCATTATAATGATTTACAGTAAAATCATTAATAAGGTCTTCCTTTCAAATTCAGGCTGTTACTGTCCATGTGTAGCACAAATCCTGGTGGACTGTCTCACATCTGCAACCACTGTACTCAGCAAATTTCCAATAGAATTTCAGATTATTTACTTGCCCCATAAAAACACCATAGTATCGAGTATGTAGGTTTGCTGCCATATGTTGTTAAAAAATCTAAGTTAATCAATAATTGGTGAAGGTAAACATAAAATTGTATTAAAGATCTGGTAATTTTATTTTCGTCATAAACCAGATGGGGGTGAGTATATAGGTTTGCCGCCATATGGGTTTTATAAGCAAGTATACGTTAAACCCTATCTACATAATGTACATACCAAATTTGGTTAAATTATATCAATCAATAAGAAAGATTCTTGATTTCCCATTGCAATAACACGGGAAACAGATTTTTTTATTTTCCCCGTAACCAGTTACTGGTACGCTAAAATAAAAACTAAAACTACCAAATTGTTTGTTTTTTTCAAGTCCTTTTAAATGGTTTAAGTTAAAATTGAGGTTGAAAAATGCCAAAACCCCATTTTTTACCCTTTTGAAACCCTATTTCCATAACCCGATTATGATGGTTCACGAAGTCATGAAAATAGACCTGTTCTTACAACTCCATACCAAATTTTATCAAAATCGGTCTTCCTTTCAAATGTTATAAGCTTAATTGCCACATATATATGACCTCAAAATGGAAAAGTAACATGGTCCCGGGGTTAGGTCTTACCATGGCTACTACCGTAATAACGTATTTCCTATAGGGAAATCGCCAAAAAAAATTAATACATATACGTTACAACAACGTCTTCGATAATCTCCCTGCCAAAACTTACTGTGATCTACCACTTGGTTTTGCAGGCTAACAAATTACTGAAGTTTTGTGTTCGGGACGTTTTTCTTTTTTATAGTCAATTTCCTCAGATTCAAGAGGGATGTTGCCAGGCGGTGCTACATAATACTCTTCTTCCGTCAGTTTAGCATTGCTCATCACAATATTTCGGTCATTTCCCTCAGTTACAACATCTTCTCGAAGTAAAAGAGTTCTGCAATCAATGAGTCTCAGTTACACTTCTGTCTAAAATTATCTTTGATTATAATATATAAGTGTCCCATAAGTAAAGTGCCAAACTCCGGGAATAGGCTATATGGGTCAAAATGAAGAGAAAATCAAGAATAAAATTTTTTTCCAAAAACGCTTTGTATACCAGATATCCGCCATTTTGTATTTTTCACAAAATAATTATTATCCTCAACATTTTTCACCGTTTTATTTTTTACCGTTTTCCAGCCATTTTAGTTTAAAAGTTTCAAACATCCGCCATTTTGAAATTTTTAATTGGACCATGTTGAATAGTTTTTCTACAGTAGGTCTCTTTTATTTAAACATACTTACCAAGTTTAATAAAGACCAGTTAAAAAATGTTGAAGATAACAATTATTTTGTAAAAAATACAAAATGGCGGCTATCTGGTATACAAAGCATTTTTGGAAAAAGTTTTATTCTCGATTTTCTCTTTATTTAAGGGCCTTGACCCATATAACCTATTCCCGGAGTTGGCACTTTACTTATGGGACACCCTGTATGTTTAAATTACTCTGCCAATACCCAAAAAGTGTTTTAAATGCTATATTAGTACGGTATTTGAGTACGGTAAGGCATTTGACTGTGTCTCACATAACATCTTGTTAGAGAAGTTCAAATGCTACGGTCTAAGAGGCACAGGCTAGCTACTCTTAAATCCTACCTAGAAAATCGCCAACAGTTTGTCTCCATGAAAGGGGTAAACTCAAGCATCAAATTAGTCGAACATGGAGTTCCCCAAGGCTCGGTGCTTGGCCCATTGTTTTTTTCTCATTATGATCAATGATTTGAGTGATGTAACAAATTGTTTACTATTGGCCGATGATACCACCATCTTATCTCGGAACAAAAATCATGATGAGTTGCTACAGGGTGCTGTGAATAGTTTAGAAAGGGCCAAGGTGTGGTTCCAGGCGAACAAACTGATTCTAAATAAGGATAAGACCCAACAACTTGTCTGCTCCCTTAACAACGCTTTGGTTATCGAGGATTCCTCAGTTAAACTTTTGGGATTCCATCTGGACCCTAAAGACCATATCAACGAGGTATGCCGTAAATTGTCAAGGGTTGTATTTTTGATACGCAAACTAAAGAATTTGATTGTAATCTATCACTCGCTCTTCCACTCCCATATTACATATGGCATCTTATTGTGCCAAAAGAAAAATCCTGCTGCTACAGAAGAAAGTCTTAAGGATAATGATGGGCGCTGATTTTAGGCAGCATTGCAAGCCTATTCCAAGGAATAGCAATCCTGACCATCTACGGGCATTATATCTTGTACTCCTTGCTCTAGGCAAAAGAACCTATTCCAACTTCTAGAGAAAAGAGGACAGATAATAATACCATAATAATAAATTTTATTCCGCTGACAATAATAATATGTAATATATATGTAATTACAATAATAAACAATAGATGTATGGACACAACCTTAGGATTGGGAATGCGATATCAATTCCCAGATGCAGAACAACCAAAGTGAAGGATAGTTTTCCCCTTTTGGCCTGTAAGTTGTTCAATCACTTGCCAGAGTCTCTTAAGTGCTTGAAACTACATCAATTTAAGAGCAGGGTCAAATCTTGGTGTATTCAAAATAGTTTTTATTCCCTTGATGAGTTCTACGAGGCTCCAATGGAATTTTAGTCAATCCTACAAGTGCCGCCTAACAGTGTATGTAGACCTAGTTTTGTATATAGTTCTTACATTTTACTTGAATGTTAATCATAAACTGACACAGCCAATCCAGTTTTCTGGTCAAAGGTCAAGAGGATGGTAATTAATGGTAACATAGTGAATGAACCCTACACTTTTACTATTTATGGTGAAATAAATCCTCTTTAAATTATCTTTCCATGTGATTTGGCCAAATACGGGACATTTATCATCCAGATGACTTCTCTCCAGGCCATGGGACAAATCTAAACTAACTATAAGTTATAAGGTACTGTCACTTGAAATCTCAGGGGACATTTGGGAACCTAGTGGGTACCTACAGTAGTCTCCCTCTTAACCGGCCACCTTTTAAACCGGTCTCAGCTTTAACTGGCCATGTTTCTCCAGAAACGTAGTTTTCTTATCTACCGTATCTTTCAATTCAACATTATTTCATATTGACGTTCTCAAACCGAGTAAAATGTAACGTCCTTGACGGAAGTGAATACCACCGAAAGTCAATGCGTTTGGACCTACTATCGAGTAGACCACAATAAACAAATTATTATAAGGTTAGGTTTGTTGTAGATCATGGGTGTCGGATGTTAACTATAAATCAATTGCAATAGGCCTAATGTATTTAAAGTTGTTTTTAAAGTGATAATTATAGGCCATTTAGGCCATAGGCCTATAAAATTGTAGGTTGGCGTTCTTATAGATGAACATCGGTTTAACCGGCCACATCCTGGTCCCAAGGTGGCCGGTTAACCCGGCAGAACTGACATTGATTTGGAAACGTGAGAACTGACTCACGGTCTTTTAGACCAAGTTTTAATACTGTAACATACCACATATATTGAATAAATCGGTATTTTATTTTTCAAAACCCATTTCTATGTCTTTCTTATTTGGTAGTTGTTTTTTAACATTTTACACCATAAACAAGTGTTTACATAATTTATATAATGTATGTTAAAAAATATAGGCCTACTGGTTTTTACTTTAATCAAAGATTTTAGTTTGGCCTACTTAGTATAAGAGAAAAAAAACTGATTAAACTTTAAACATTTATTAACAATATATTTGTAAAGTCACTCAAAACTGAATTCATTTCAATTTAAAAAAAAATTAATTTATGCATTTATTGTTTAAAAAATATAATAAAATTTTTAGCTAGTCAGTGAACTACAGTACACAATTTTATTTTATCGATGATAAAATTGTTAAGGAAAGAGGTCTATCGGTATGATTACGTTCCTCTGAGTCCATGATTTTCAGAATAAAAAATATTTATACAGGAAAAAATTATTTTATTACAAACACGTCATCCGTTAAAACTGTCACAACTTTATTACATGAGAACTGACCACACGGTCAAATGCACCATTTATCCCATGACTCCGGAGCTTACTCACGGTCGAATGTACCAGTCTTCTACGGAAATCGTCCAGTGCACTGGCTGTACAAGTTGTAAAGTTACGGGAATGCGTCATTCTGTTCCTGGAAAGTGGCGCATGAGGTACAGTGCCGGATCCCCATTTCAAGATCCATTTCAAATCACCCAGGCAATGTTGCTCAACATTTTTTATTTGCCTGATTTTTTTATTATGAGCTCCCTATGGGTAGACAATCACAAAACACCATTTTAAAAAATTTTTACCAGACTTAGTTTTTTTTCTGGCAGCCATTTTTAAAATGGCGGTTGGACAAATTTGAGTAAAAAACGAGGTCAGCAGAAATTTTAATTGCCAAGCTATTTTTAAAGATATCAGAAAAATTAAAAAACCATTGTGTTCAGCATAAAATAAACCTTCAAGTTAACATTATATTAATGTTTCTTTTGTGCAAGAAAGTCAGTAAAAACTCCTTTTGCAAAAACTCGAAAGAAAATCATTAATCGTTACTTTTTAAGACCATAAAAAATCTAAGAAGGGAATGAGACTCACAAATAATATTTTATTTCTGTGTTGAATACTTATATAACTACATGCAGAAGGAGTTTTGGGCCTGAGAATGCTCTCCTTTTTTTTATAGAGCTCTTAAAAAATGGCCGAAAGCCTTATAATACCGATTTTCTTGGGTTAATATCTAAAAAGGGACTGAATGAAAATAAGTGAAAAAATATACAGAATGTTCTTTATACTAATACTGACATCTCACAAAAAATTATGACTGAGACTCGACTACATTTAGAGATATGCATTATTGAATTTCGGTTAAAAACGTTACCCTTTTTCATTTTAGTGCAGTGCCAAGTTAATAAATATGAGCCAGAAAATACTCTTGACAGTCCTTAAATTATGTTTAAATCATTAAATTCAATAAAAAACATATGTTATTTTTTGTAATAATAACAGACAGTGATAACAATAGTTAAAGTTATAATTCTTACACTGAACTTACCGATATTAATGGTTGCACTACACCTTGCGTACAGTATTCACACAATAATGTTTTTGTAGGATTTAGATTTAAAACTTTGTTTGCAATTACTTGTTAGCTGCAATTTTCATCAGAGAGTTAAATAAAACATGATATTTTATAATATAGTTTATTATTTATGTTATGTGTCCTAACGGACACGGTTGTTAGTTCTACCTTTCCCACTATTTTCTTAGCAGGCACCCAGGCAGTGTAATTTTTTTGGGAGTTGTAACACAGTTTTTGGTCCAGAGGGGTGAATGAAATGCACCAAAACATCATTGTTGTCTTGACTTGTGTCTTCGATTCTGCAAGCCACCACTTGTCATCATAGATACAAGCAACATAGTCATTATTCGTAAGAGATGATACATTTGAAAAGTATTGAAGTTTTATGGTCATCAAAGTCAAGTTTTTAAGTCATCAAAGCCTGTAGAAGTAATAAAACATGTGTCACTTATAGGGACACATCTGTGATACTTTTTTTTGTTCCTTTGACTAACATTCAAATCTAGTGACATCAAGTGACAGTCAAATCAGATGTTTTGTTACTTCTACAGGCACAAACTTTGATGACCGTCAAACTTCAATACTTTTCAAATGTATCATCTCTTACGAATAATGACTATGTTGCTTTGTATCTATGATGAAAAGTGGTGGCTTGGCAGAATCGAAGACATAAGTTAAGACAACAATGTTATTTTGGTGCTTTTCTTTTACCCCTCTGGACAAAAAAACTGTGTGCCTGCTAAGAAGATAGTGAGAAAGGTGACCCCCTTGGAACTAACAACCGTGTCCGTTAGGACACATAACATAAATAATAAACTATATTATAAAAATATCATGTTTATTTAACTCTCTGATGAAAATTGCAGCTAACAAGTAATTGCAACCAAAGTTTTAAATCTAAATGCCTACAAAACATTATTGTTGTGAATACTATCACTGCCTGTTATTATTATAAATAAAAAAACATTTGTTTTTTTATTGAATTTAATAATTTAAACATAATTTAAGGACTGTAAAGAGTATTTCTGGCTCATAATTATTAACTTGGCACTGCACTAAAATGAAAAAGGGTAGCGTTTTTAAACCGAAATTCAATATTTTATATCTCTAAATGTAGTTGAGTCTCAGTCATAATTTTTTTGTGAGATGTCAGTATTAGTATAAAGAACATTGTGTATATTTTTCACTTATTTTCATTCAGTCCCTTTTTAGATATTAACCCAAGAAAAATCGGTATTATAAGGCTTTCGGCCATTTTTAAGAGCTCTAGAAAAAAAAAGGAGAGCATTCTCAGGCCTAAAACTCCTTCAGCATGTAGTTATATAAGTATTCAACACAGAAATAAAATATTATTTGTGAGTCTCATTCCCTTCTTAGATTTTTTATGGTCTTAAAAAGTAACGATTGATGATTTTCTTTCGAGTTTTTTGCAAAAGGAGTTTTTATGAGTTTTTCTTGCACAAAAGAAACATTAATATAACAATGTTAACTTGAAGTTTATTTTTATGCTGAACACAATGGTTTTTGAATTTTTCTGATATCTTTAAAAATAGCTTGGCAATTAAAATTTCTGCTGACCTCGTTTTTTACTCAAATTTGCCCAACCGCCATTTTAAAAATGGCTGCCAGAAAAAACTAAGTCTGCTAAAAAATTTTTAAAAAGGTGTTTAGTGATTGTCTACCCATAGGAACTCATAATAAAAAAATCAGGCAAATAAAAATGTTGAGCAACAATTTTTTATTCTGATTGGATGATTTGAAATGGATTGACCCTGCCGGCGAAGAATGCTGACAACCGGGAAATATTGTTTTGATAAAAAAAAACTACCAACACGGTCCTTTCGACGGATGTGTCAGTTTCTCCCGGGTTAAGAAGGACTGTAATAGAAATGGAGTCAGACTGGTACGAGCCGGCCTCTTAACTGTCCTTCATGAGACCTTACCACTAAGTGGACTAAGAGGCGGGCTGCGTTCATGCATGAAGAAACAGTCGTAGCACTGGTGGCCTAGTTTACTCTTTCCAAAATAGGCCTTGGGCCACGTAACAATTTATTTGTATGGTTGTTTGCCACAACTGCACCTCAAATAAACAAGCAAGTTACCAGAGAAATAAAATTATAAATAAGGTGATCAAATGTTAACAAAATTATATGCCCTTAGGTTACCAATATTTTAGTCTTTGTCCAGTGTCCCGCCTGCTTCATAGTTTGCACATTTAGGCCTACTGACAACCAATCAATCAATAAAAAAATAATTAGGCTACCTACCACCGTCTAAAGAAGTTTATAAATTTGGTTCTCGTTAGGCCTACTTACCTATCTTCTAATACTGTAGTTAATGGTTGAATGTTAGATGTATCTTGTAGAAGGAGGTTTTCTGCAAATTTTATTGATGATTCGAGGATTGCGATCCCTTCATAATCACCAAAATTAACCAGTGAGAGCCTTTCTAAGTATCTCACTGTTTGCAAATCAATTTCAATGGTTTTATTTGATATGCTATTGCAGAAATTAGGGATATGAGGGTCTTTTGGAACTTTGGCAGAATATAGTCGAGTAAACTTGCAGGATTTCACTGCAAATAAATTATACTTTATGATTTTAACACAATTCCCATCCTAAATTAAATCTAAGTACAATGGTACAATATTTATGAGGCTAAAAACTTGAAAGTCCTGCCATAAAATTTACATGTAATAAATAACCTAATCTTATCACAAAAATAAAATGATAAAAATGGTTGTTGTTTATAAATAAAAAAACGGATGACTATAACCAAGGAGGACTATAGGCCAGAGGGACAGGAGAGCCGCATCCCATAAGAGCAATGGTGTCACTTTCTGCGACATCCATGGATGTCGCCTACCGGCAAGTGTTGCCAACAAAACAGCAAACAAAAATCGTTCTCGTTTGCTTTGGGATTTTTTTGTCTCAACAATTACTAAAATAAGAAATTTCAAAGCAAAATAGGGTAGAATTTATGGTTTTATATTTATCTTGATTGATAATTTGTATTTTGGTCATCACCTAATGGTTTGTTATCAACTAATAATCAAATTAAAGTAGAGTAATATGGCGTCGTTACGATAAATATCGTACCTGTGGCAAGACTGCTTCATTCTCTTTCTTAATCAGCTGTGTAATGGTAAATATTATAACGTAACTTGACTTCCGTTTTAGTTTAGACGCTTCATATCCGGAACACAAAAAAAAGCTATACGGCTGACCTTGGAAGAAGTTATGCTTCTTCCTTTACAGACCTTGGACTATAACCAGGATTCCAGTAATCAAACCATTGAGTAAAGACGTTATTAACATAACGTATAGAGTGGACAACAGTAGAAAGGGAAGAAGGGAACGCTCGCCACGGTGCCCGGGAACTCTGTATGCAAGTGTTCCGGGCGACGCACCAGTAGTTACCGTTGACTATTCGGCTTCAGGCAGAGGCAGAATACCACCATTGACTATTGATACTATCATAGGATAGTATCATAGGATACTATCATAGGATCCTTAGTCAATGATACCACCAAACCAAACCCATACCATTGAATAAATATGAACGTTATTTCGTAACGTCCACAACAAACAAAAAAAACACAGCCAGCAGCCTATCATGAATTCCCCCCCAATGCCTACCTTTCCAACCCAGTCTACCCTGCCATCCCTAGACCTGACATCACTTGACGAGAGCCCAGAACTGGAGGATACTTCACCGGAATGCATAATATGCGGAATTGAGGTCCGTGAGAAAGACAAAGCAGTCGGATGCGACTGTGGCAACTGGTACCATATAAAATGCGTTAAAATCACCAATACTCAATATAAATCTTTGGTTAGCAATGACTTCCACTTGACTTTTGTTTGTAAAACCTGTTTAAATATTAGGCCTAACTCTGGTAAGCCTACAGATTCCATTGCTCAGCCTAACTTAGAGCAGCTTCAACAGTATAAATCCATAGTGGAGATCCTCACAAACGACCTTAAAGAAATTCAATCTCAACTAGTGTCTCAAAAAAGGGAAAACCTCAAACTGTCAGATTCCCTAACGGTAAAAATGGAAGTAATCTTTCGACTTGAGCAGACTCTTTATGATCTACTTAAAAAGTACTCCATCCCCAAAACTGAGCTAAATTTGGATATTGGCCCAAATAACATGAATGCCCTTGTCAACAAATCATTGAACGACTGTGAACCTAACTTGTCTAGCATTAAACCAAACAGTGAAGAGCTTCCGTACCTCCCTCCAAACAACAAAAACACTTCTAAATCTCAACCACTCAGTATGAAAACAACAGACAATAGCCTACCCCCCTCAACAGCGACCACTCACAACACATATAATACCCCTAGGCCTGATAGCAAAATACAAAATTCCAACAAATCACCACAAGACCCAGAAGCCCTATTCATAGGTGACTCTCTGATCCGTGGATCAGCGAACCTCATTAGATCTTACTATAAAGCTAATATTCTCACTAAAGTAATGCCAGGCGGGCGAATCAAAGACCTAAGTCGATACATATCCCAACTTGAAGTCATCCCAGAGAAAGTTGTCTTGAATATTGGCTCCAATGATGTAAACTCCGCTCTTACACCAAATCACATTATGAAGCCCCTCTGGCTCACAATCGAGGCTGCTCAGAAGGCGTTTGTGGGCTCTGAGTGGTACGTAAACTCCATTCCTTACCGTAAGGATGCTAGAGATAAAATTATAGATGAAATAAATGAAGCACTCAAGTTCATGTGTCTTCAACTGGGAGCACACTACATAGACCTCAATAATGTTCTCGATGATAGCTGCTATAACAAAGACGGAATTCACTTTAACAGCAAGGGAACAAGGTACTTAACCCAACATCTACTATCACATCTAAAACTGACAACTGCCATCTCACCGGACCTCAACCCCAAAGATCAACAAATCTCCGAAGATCCACAAATACCTGATTTTGACTTTTCTATGGACAAGACACGAATATCTGATTCCCAAGATTTAACTATGGACTTAACTAACCAAACACTACCAACAAAGGAAAATCCGGAAAATCCAGAGGTAGGCTTCAAGGAGGATGAAACATCTGTGGCAACTGCACCTCGGAATCCGGACTGTCGCGGGGACCGCTGCCAGCAAAAACCTTCAGCCATCAAATCACCCTCACCTAATCATGAAAATCAGTCAAAAAACGGGGCTTAGGTCCTGAGTCACCACACAACTTAAATAAGCAAAGGTCAAACATTCATAAACCCAAACAAAACCTCACAATTATCCACTTTAATATTCAAAGAGGCCTAAACAAAAAAATAGAAAAACTACTTTTTGAAACCCACACAATTAATGCAGATATCATTATAATTTCAGAGCATGGTCTGAAAGAAAATCAATTAACTTCTCTGTCCATACCAGGATTCAATTTAGTATGTAATTTTTCCAGAAAAACCCATAGATGGGGAGGCATTGCTCTATACTCTAGAGAAAATTTAATATTTAACCTAAATGTAATACCTACACACGACCTCTCTAAAGAACTCACCTTAGAACTTAGTGCAATTGAGCTCAAGACTAAAAATAAGAGCCTAGTTATAATTGGAGCCTATCATTCACCTATTGGCGAGACTGAAGAAATGCTTAACATCTTGGACAACCTCATCTCCCGATATAGTAAGTTACATAGGAGTATCATGCTGCTTGGTGATTTAAACATTAACATTTTGAACTCAGATGACAGTAAAGTAAAAAAATTGAAAAATTTTCTCTCAGAACATAGCCTACACACTCTAGACCTACCGTTTACTCGAATCACGCCTACTTCTGCCTCAAGTATCGATTTATGTATCACCAACCTCAACAAAATGTCTGTTAAAGCAAGAACCCATGCAAACTCTATATCTGATCACCTAATAACTAGCTGCACCATAAAAAACTGGTATATCTTGAAACAAAACCCTATTAAAAGAACTTTAAGAATCACATCAAGTAAACCAAATCTGAAAATTTTAAAAAATCGACTAAAAAGGCAACTATGGAATGATGTCCTCAACTCATCTGATGTGAATGACAAGTACAACTATTTTGTCTCGACACTCCAATTCGAAATGGATTGTATAATGCCCCTCACTGAAAAAACCTTATATAATAGGCCCAATTACTCCTTCTGGGACGAAAAATTAACTAAGCTTCATCAAACTCTTCAGGCAGCCCACAACAAATACATCATTTCAAATAGTATGGAAGACAAAAGACTGTACTGTCAATTAAAAAAGACTTATGACCTTGAAATAAAAAACCAGAAAAGAAAGCAGATCTCATCTAGAATTGAAAGTGCCCCAAATAGAAATAAGGAAATTTGGAATGTCATTAATAAGAAAAGAAATATTAAGTCCTCGGACCCTAACAACATCATTCTGGAAATCAACAACAAAATGACCACTGACCCGAAGATCATCACTAATGAATTTAACAACTATTTTGTCACATTAGGCCTTTCACCCTCAAACCAAATCCAGAAAACCAATACCCAGACTCAACCACCAACCGATCCGTCTGCAACATTGAACAACTTCCACCTATCAGTAAAAGAGACCTCCTTGAAATTTTCAAAACAATGCCCCCAAAAAATTCAGCTGGAATTGATGGTATTTCCAATAAAATCATAAAATATTGTCAAGAAGAATTAGTAACTCCCATTTTAGATATAATCAACACATCCATAGCCCAGTCCACTGTACCCGACCAAATGAAAATAGCTTTAGTCTACCCAAAATTCAAGAAAGGCAACTCCAACTCCATTGAAAACTACCGACCAATTTCAGTTTTACCAACTCTCTCAAAATACTTAGAAAAAAGTCATACATAACCAACTTATAAACCACCTCAATAATAACCACATAATCTCTCAAGATCAGCACGGCTTCCAGCAAGGAAAGTCCATAAATTCAGCTTTAAACCAACTCTGTGACGTAATCACCGAACAGTGGGAGGCAAGAAAACAAGTAGCGGGTACCTTCCTCGACATCCAAAAGGCATTCGATTCCTTAGATAGAGAAATTCTGATTAGAAAACTTCATGAACTAAACATTCAAAATAATGCCCTGAATTGGATTAAAAATTACTTCCTAAACCGACAGCAAATCACAGAATTGGAGTATAGTCAACTCAACACAAAAACCAAATTCAGATCATCTCTGCTACAAACCACCCAAGGAATTCCCAGGATCGGTCTTAGGACCTCTCTGCTTTCTCATCTATATTAACTCATTTCCGAGTCAACTGACAGCGAATAAGAAGTGTCTCATGTTCGCTGACGACACTACTATTCTATCTCCAATTGAGAAATCTTCAAACTTCAACACCACAGTCTCCGAAACCATAAACGAAGCATCAAAATTCTGTGAATCCTTAAACTTGCAGATAAATAAAGATAAAACAGTACACATAAATTTCATAAGCAACAACCGAACACCTGCAACTTCAACATCAAGTACTTTAACAGAAACAACAACAAAATTTCTTGGTATACTTGTCGACTGCAACCTTTCATGGCTAAGTCATCTGGAATTCTTACACGGAAAACTATCATCATCTCTCTACGCACTTAGGAGACTTAGAACAATCACCAATAAGGACACAACCAAGATAGCCTATCATGCTTTATTTGCATCTCATATGCGGTTTGGAATCATAGCCTGGGGTGCAGCCAGTGAAACCAATCTTCAGAAAATTCTTATTCTACAAAAAAAAGCTGTAAGAATTCTCGAACAACTACCACCACAAGAACATTGTAAACCATACTTCATCTCAAACCAAATCCTAACCTTAACATCCACCTATATCCTCGAAACCATAAAACTCACTAAAACTAATCCGCCAATCTATAGGACTGAATGCCACAAATATAATATTAGAAATAAAAATAACTTAAACCTACCACAGCATAGGCTCCAAAAAACAAGCAGAACCCCATCTTATATGGGGGCAAAACTTTTCAATGCTCTCCCCGAAAACCTCAAATCTGTAAATAATCTTAAACTCTTCTTTAAAAAATTAAAACAATATCTCCTCAATAGGCCCTATTACAACATAAATGGATTTTTTGATTAACATCAATACCATAGATAGGCCCAAAAGCTCACAAAACACTACTCCCCACCCCTAAGGAGGGCAGTTAAGAAGAAATCTACTTTTGACGACACCCCGGTCTTGAAGACTGCGGAGAAGAGGACATGGTAAATGGTAAACGTATAGAGTGGTCAGGAGATAGGGAAGAAAGGAAGCAGAAAGAAAGGGGAAAGGGAAGAAGCTCAAGCTGCAGAAACGGGCTGTGAGAACTATTACATCCAGTAGTGACTATCGCGCCCACTGCAAACCACTGTTTGCGAGACTTGGTATTTTTATCATCTATGGACACTTCATCTTCCTTTATCTTGTGCACGTCAGGGCAAACATTGAGACCTTTGCAACAAGGGCGAATGTCCACACGTACAACACCAGACAGCGTGGACAACTTGACATTCCTAGGGTGCGGCTCAAAAGAACCCATGCTGGATACCAAAATAGAACCATCAAGTTTTTTAACAGGCTCCCAAGTGCAGTGCAGCAGCGTGAGGTGGTGGCCTTCAAGAATAAGATGGCTGTCCACATCAATGAATGGGCATACTACTCCATTCAGGAGTTTGAGGAGGATGACCTCAATAAACTATAGGGACCCCCAACTGAATTGAGCAAACCGGAAGTCCTTGTTTTTTATATATTTTTTTAGTATAGTTATTGACTAAAGTCCATAAATATATGTTTTTGTGAGTATGAATTTTCAAGTAATCTGACGCTGTCAATCCCACATTGTGGTTAAAAGACGAAGAAACTATGAGGTATGAGGAACGCTTGCCACAGGACTCAGTCCTGTCTCGAGACAACTATCGATTGTTGAAACAGCTGTGTGCATTTATTTGGTCTATTGGACCGACTATGTATTGCATTAAATCGATAGATACCATTGTCGTTGAACACTTAGTGCATGGCCACACGAGCGTTTTTTCACGCGGTAAATATTAGCTTATTTTCACGCTGCTTCAATTTATAGTTCAATTTTAATTATAAAAGCTACGGCGGGAAAACACACAACGTGTGGCATACCCTATTACATTTAATGCTGCTCATATTTCTGTCGTATTTTCATGATGCGTTTGTGCGTGAAAAAACGCTCGTGTGGAGGTGGCCTTAAGGAGGATTCGAATCAAATAGAGCTATCGAATATAAATAATTTCGATTGTGTCGCATCTGTTGCCAGTTTGTGGCGCCCCTAGCGGAAGATCTTGTAATCCAGCATTTCCAAATTTTAACATTGCTTGACCATTCTATGCGTTATGAAATAACGTCTATATTTGCTCAATGCCAATACCATGTTAGCAGACGACAAGTACCATTTTGGTTAGTCACCGGTGAGTAGGATTCTCACAAGCAAAGATAAACTGTGTACAGCACCACCTTGAGTAATTATAGGAGGTATTGAACTGTATCAGAGATAACTGACACATACTTTCTCCTAACGACATAAAAAAGGTTGTAAAAGCCCAAAAGCCTACAAAAATTAATGCCTTCATGGCTCAATCGGATATCTACTAGCTGAGCAGCACGGGTTTGACTCTAATTCACTCATACCCTACTCTAATTCTCTAATACTCATTGGGTTACCTAGGCTGCGATGTATTATTTTTTTAGTCCTGTTGATTTTACTTTTAGCGAATTTCCCTATAGGAATTTTTTTTATTTTGATGTCCTCATCCCCAGAAGCCAAAAACACCGATCGTTCATTTTCATATATACCGTATGTATATATATACATATATTCCTCCGATTTTGATGAAATTTGGTATGAAGGTGTAAGACCAGGTCTATTTTCATGAGTTCGCAAACCAGCATAATCGGGTTATGGGAACGGGGTTTTATGGGGGTTTCAAAAGGGTCAAAAATGGGTTTTTGGCATTTTTGGACATCAATTTTCAAAATTCAATAATTTTAACTGAAACCGTTTAAAAGAGTTTAAAAAAACAAACAATTTAGTACGGTATTTTGAATTTTTAAGTTGGCTTAACAGATTACGGAGAAAACAAAAAATTAGGCTTACCATGTTAATCATATGGGAAATCAACAAAACCCTGTACCTCGCTTATTTATTGCCATAACTTGGTAAAATTTTCTATGTACTTTCCAAAAATATCAGGGTTTAACTGCTGATATTTTCTTACAACACCCATATTACCACAGTGAATAAAGGTTGTTTAACGCAACTAAATGGTGGAAAGCTGTATTATATATGTGATATAGAACCACATAAGACGTGTATTTTCCCAAAAGTCCCCGCTTCTCCCCCTTGAGCTTTCCCACCCCCCAAACCACCTCCAAACTTGGGAATTACAGTGGTTCACTTTATTGGCCATAGGCCGAGTATTACATACACTATCGTGTTGGAATTTTTTAAGATTATTTGTGATTGGGTTTTCTACAACTTTTGTACCCAAGTATTTTTTCTGAAACAAACATTTAAAAAGATATGAAATCAAAACTTTGGTAAAAGTTAAATTTTAGAGTACACAATTTTGTTTTCCCTTATATAAATTTTTTATTAACCATAATACGCAAATATGTTTCAAGTAAAAGTTTTAGTATATTTCTTAAGGTTTAAAAATAAGTTATTGGTTTGCCATCTGAGTGTACTGATGTAGACTGAGATTATGGCAAAGCGAGCGCGTGCGGGGAACTTGAACACCTCCCCCCCGCGCGCTGTGTTGTATCGATCGGTGCGTCGCCTCTCAGTCGTAAGCATCACACAGTTCTCAACTGTTTGACACATGTTAAGACCTTGCTGCTAAAATTACGTGTGTCTAAATGGAACAGTAGCCTACAATAGTTATTTATGTAAATGGAACTTAATTTTCAACTACGTAACATTGTTAATATTTATTGTCAGTTTTGGTTCCGGGGGATATTCCCTACTCTTTGCTTCGCTTATGTAGCATAAAAGAGAGCTGTGATTTATGACACAAGGGACGGAACGCGGACGATGGAAGTCACTTTTGGTGCCGCGCAAGGTTCAATACTCGGCCCGGAACTGTGGAAAACTTTGCCTATGACAGCCACCTCTGAGATCCGAGATGTATGAGGAAACCACTTTGGTTGTGTACGCCGATGACGTCGCAGCTCTCATTGCTGCACGCAACGTTGAGCTGGTCCAACTTAAGCTGAACCGAGTCATGCATGTGGGCAACACCTGGATGTCCGATTACGGTCTCTCGCTTGCTCTCAGTAAGACGGAGATTGTGATCCTTACGAAGAAGAGGATCGACACCGTCCTCGCGTTCCGAGTGGGAAGGGATGTGGTCCTATCAACTCGTGCTGCCAAAAGTACCTCGGAGTTATAGTGGACACCAAGTTAAGCTGGAGGGAACAGATCTTCCGTACGGTAGACTGGTGGACAAGGCCGCTAAGGTAGTCACTTACCTTAGTAGGCTGATGGCCAATGTCGAGGGTCCAAGAACCATTCCATTTTGTTTGACTTCTCCCATAAGGATTAAAAGGTCCTTATGGTGGCTCCCCCTACCCTCACGGGCGGTCCGTACCTAGCGTTAGCCATACCGGACCTGTCTTGCTACAAGGAGAGTTATGGAAAATGTGCTCCAAATCACATTAAGGCGGATTAGACACCCACAAGATCCAAGCAGAAAACGTCTGTTGATGTCCGCAGCCCAGTCCAGAGAGGTGTTGCCAGACGCTCTCGATAAAGTGACTCGCCCGGGTTCAGCGCCAAGCGGCGCTCAGGGTGGTTCCGCCTACCGGACAGTGTCCGAGCCTGCCGTCCTGGTGATCGCCGGAGTCATCCCTGTCAAGCTCTTGGCAGGACAGAGAAAGGTGATTTATCAGAGACAAGGTGAGATCGGCAAGAACAGAAGAGCGCTCCCGAATCTTCCAGCAGTGGCAACACAGCTGGGAGCACGACACACAAACCGCTTTGCGGTGGATGCTTTTGAACGCGCTGAGATGGAGAATGTCCCTGTCTATTTCATCAGGACGGAGCGCCACCACACCACAATTTGCGTTAGATACTCGTTTCGGCGATCGGTTGATTATCCAATGGACTCCTAAGAGTCCAGATATGACTCCTTTGGACTTTTTACTTTGAGGGGCAGTAAAGAATCAAGATGACTGTATGTATAGGCCAGGGGCAGGTGAGCTACATCCCATAAGAGCAATGGTGTCACTTTCTGTGACATCCGTGTGGATGTCGCCATAGAGGTTTTGTTGGTTAAAAAAGTGTTAAATAACCAACATTTTACTCTTTGTTACCTGCAATTGTTGCCAACACTGCAGAAAACAATAATCGTTCTTTGTCGGAGATTTTTTGTCTCAAATATTACTAAAATAAAGGAATTTCAAAGCAAACCATTGTAGAATTTATGGTTTTTATATTTACCTTGATTAGTAATCGTTAATTTGGTTATTACCAAATGTTATCAACTAATAATCCAAATTTAATATAGAATAATATGGTGTCGTTACGATAAATATCGTACCCGTGGCAAAAAAGACTGCTTCATTCTATTTTTCAATCAGCTGTGTAATGGTAAATATTATAACGTAACTCGACTTCCGATTTAATTTTAACATTTCATATCCGGAACACAAATATAGCTGTATTTAGCTGACCTTAGGTAGAAGTTATGCTTTTTCCTCTACAGACCTTGGTAAAGAATGACGTCTACCCTCCTAGAGTAATAAGAGAAGGCCAGACAACTGAAGATCATTACGTCATATATAAGTAGGCTGATGTGTTAATCATTAGTTCCAACTCATGCTATAGAGGGTGCTGGTTTACACTTCAGTCAAGTTTAATAATTTATTTTATACTATAATACGAGGAATGTCTGAAGGGATGTGTGTTCCACGATCTCGAAATCTAGCTGTTAGATTTTGCTTAAAGTTTGCATTAAAGAGTGTTTTGGCCCAAAAATAAGTTTAGAAACAGCCTCAACCCCAGGAAAAATCGAATTTGGTCTAAAATTAAGTTTTAAAATTGTAATTTTTAACATTAGTCTTATGGGTTGCTATTTTGGTAACGAAATAACAACGAAATGTAAACAAAAAGAAAGAAACATTAATGTTAAGCAGACTTTTTGAAACAGCTGTTAACTGTGAAGAGGTATAGTTGGTTGTTGGTGGAAATTTAATTGCTTTTTTAACTTGACACTATAACAAAAGTGAGTAAAAACCAACGAGCAAGGCTCGGTTAACCTGGTACTAGTTTTGTTAAGTGCTGAAAGACACTTTAAAATAAGAGTGTGTAAATTACTGGTCAAGTAAAAATATACTTTTATACTAACCATCTCTTTTGTATTGTTTTCACAGGGAAAATAGGAAGAAATCTTTTCCCACAGAAGAACCAGGGGCAGCACTAGGTGATCGTGGCTATTTGGTTAAAGGAGACAGTGTTGCTTTTTGTACATTTTTCTAAATATATTGTGTAAATATCACTCAACACAGTTTTTTTTTACTTTTTTTTTCTTTCTTTAACGTATGTATGTATATCTTCGATATGCATGTAGATTATTTTACATACAACAGTATTATTGTTGAGGTTTATCTGCATACTAACAATGTATGCCGCATTAAGTGTAATGTTAATGCTCTATAGATGTTGTTCTCTTTTTAAATTTAATTATTTTATGTAAGAAAGGAGTTCACGTTTTTCATATGCAACATTGTTTTTTACTACAAAAAAAAAATTGTTTTTTTGTTTTTTTATTGGCTGAATTTTACAGAAATTTAACTTGCTGTTTTCTTTGATGAAAATTTAAGTTTTAAAGATTCAAATAACAGTGTATTTTTTATTTTATCATCAGGAGGTGTTTTTGTTTACAGTTAGTTTCTTCATTATTTTTAAATTTTTTTTGTTAATTTTTGTAATTACTTTTTACCAGACGGCTTAGTTATTAGAGCTTAAAAATTAAAATACCTTAAATCTTAATTTATTAAGATTTAAGTCTTAAAAGTACCTAATTAAATCTTTATTATTATTTTTTTGTTTGTTTGAAGAAGTACAGCTAAATAGGCCTGGTATTAAAAGAATTTTATCTCTCATTGTGGTTTTTTAACATTTGTATTTTATTTTGAAGCATCTTAAATGCATCTAATTTAAATTTATCATGCGTAATAATCTATTTTGGTATGATGACAAGTTTCTTCCTTTGATTTCTTACTAATTTGTGGCTATTTTTTTTATTTTTCAAGCCTATAACCGCATTCACGATAAATGAACAGTGTTCTCCCCAACATTAATTGTTTGTTGGTATTTATCTCTAATACAAAACATATAGTAGGTGATTGTTCTTTAGAAATGTTTGTTGATTTTTTTGTGTTTGCTGAACAATTTTGCCACAAATAATTGGCTAGTGCAGATGAAACTTATTATTATCTTAAAAACACATTTTTTGGGACACTTTATAACTAAAATATGTTTGAATAATTAAGTGCAGGTAAACTACTGTTAAAGTGATTAATATTGCAATGAATTTTGTGAGACCTTCAGAGGTGAGTTTAATGTAAGTTTGAGGGCAAGGTTGGGACAACAATACCCATTACAGTATATACAAACTTTTCCAACAAGCTTGTACCACCCTCGGTTAAAGGTTACTCAAAGTTTATTTAATGTTGCCTCAGCATTACAAAGCAACATTAAATAAACTTTTATTTATAAGCTTGGTGCGAACTTTACATAGAAACTATACACAAAACTTATATTCAAGCTTGTCACACCCTTACATGTAAGGGTGTGACAAGCTTGTGTAAACCTCAATTTTTGTCAAGTACAACCTTGGCGTAAAGTTAATTTAAGCTTGTTACGAGCTTACATGCTTGCCTCTGACAATGTTACGACAACCTTAAAGCTTGTCAGTGACAACATTGCTCCAAGCTTGTCACAACACTAAAATGCTATCTGGGTATAAGTAGGCTGATGTGTTAATCATTAGTTCCAACTCATGCTTAGAGGGTGCTGGACTGCTAGTTGTCAGCAAAAAACGGTAAAACATCTAATCTTGTTTTGATTATTCGTTGTTTGTAAACAAATAAGTTAGTCATGACAGATGAAACCCCGTCGACTGACAGTAGCACATCTGTTTTCTTACATCATAACATAACACATCAGCCTACTTATATGACGTAACGAATTTCAGTCATTTGGCCTTCTCTTATTATTCTATTAGGTATTGCGTCTACTCACTCGGTGCAGATTTGGGATCTCAATCACCTCCGACAGAGAATAGTCGCAGGCGTGCAATATCCCCTGAAGTGACCAAAACATGAAAAAGGCCAAATTTCGCTTAGCGGGAGTGCCCCAAGGAAGTGTTTTGGGTCCTGTGCTATACACACTGTTCACGGCTGACCTACCTGAAACTCACAATACATTTGTTGCTACCTTTGCTGACGACACGGCTATCTTAGCGTCCCACCAAGACCCGGTGGTTGCATCTGATAATGTCCAAGTTGCGCTAAATGATTTGTCAGAATGGCTAAAAAAATGGAGAATAAAAGTGAATGAAGACAAATCAACTCACGTGACTTTCACAACGAGATTTGATACGTGTCCTCCAGTGACCCTAAATAATGTCCAAATCCCCCAAACAAATGAGGTTAAATACTTAGGAATGATTCTTGATCGGAGATTAACATGGAAAACTCACATTTGGAACAAAAGAATGTCACTAAATTTAAAATTCAAAAATCTTTCTTGGCTGCTAAACAAACGATCTAAATTAACTACTGAAAATTAACTTTTACTGTACAAAGTCATCTTGAAACCTATTTGGACGTATGGCATCCAACTTTGGGGAACAACAAGCAACTCTAACATTGAAATAATTCAAAGATTTCAGTCTAAAGCTTTGCGAAACATCCTTCAAGCACCTTGGTTTGTGAATAATGAAATTCTCCATAGAGACAGCTGCATTTCAACCGTCAAAGAAGAAATAACCAAATTCAGTTTAAAGTACCAATCCAGACTTGAAAATCATCCCAATCACCTGGCTCTAAATCTATTGGACAACAGCACTGCTACTTACAGGCTTAAACGATTCCACATTTTAGATTTGACTACAAGATTTTGTTAAGCAAATTGTTGATTTAGTTCTCCTTTTGTGTTAAGTTAACACAGTTGTTTATGTTAGGTCTGTCAGTGGATAGATTTTAACTCATGTCTTTACGTTTATCATATTTACTTAATGTTCAAAATTGTGAACAGATTGTAAATTAAATAAAGTTAGAAAAAAAAAATTTTCGCTTAGATTTATGCCGGAATACTAAAGGTACGCATATTGATATATATTCATTTTTTTATAAAACTTGTGAATTTTAGCTTTAAACAAATGGATAAAACATTAAAAACATAGTCTATTATTTGGTATCAGTATTTGTCTTTAAAATGTTTAAGTTCTTTTGTGGACACCCGGTATAGTGGACGGCCCCTTATTAGAATGAGCAACCATTATTACAGACGGCAACCAATATTAAAAGAATGTTAGCATACTCTATGCACCAAACAATAAGTAAATCTATACTTATTAAATACGCTAAGGGTTTTTTTGTCTTGAGAACTCCTCCTACAATTTTCAACCGATTTTTAAGTTATTGGTGTCGTTGGATAGGGATTGGTCTGTAGTTGTTTCCGCCAAAAACTGATGAGAATCGGACTGAAAATAAAGGCTCTATCCATCGTTGAAATCTCAAAATTCCCCATTTAAATAACATTGGGATTGAATAAGGCATTTTAAACATCTGTTAATAATCAGCTGTAAATATGTGTAGTTTTGATGATTAAAGATATCGTTATTCACAATATTGGATTGGTAGGATGTTATTTATTTAAATCTAAAAGTAACATTTGTATAGTATTAAAATAAATTGCTCGATTTCGAGCAACACGTATACTAGTAATATGTAAGTGAATATCGAATATCGACGAATCAAAATAGCAAATTAAATGGTTATCCACCCTTTGAAGCATTGAATTTAGATACTATAGTATCAATAGTATCGTAGTATCATTGACTGAATTTGTACACTTTGTATTCACGTAGTGTACATAGTCAATGGTAGTATCAATAGTCAATGCTTGAATTCTCTGAATAGGGCACGCTTACGAAAAAAAGTTTGATCTTTTTTCTTGCTATGCATCAATGCATATGGATGCATCGCGTTTCGTTGTTTCGTTTTCGTCGTTTCGTGGCCTTTTCCTTTCAATCCTTTCCTTTTGAGAGTACCACCGTGGTTTTGCTTTGCATTGTGGAGTGTTAAAGTTTGCGGCGTTTTGTCAATCTAATCGACTCATATTATTCTAACTGTTGTTATAGGTGATCTAATATTTATGCCATTCTGAGTGTGTTGTTATGAAACAAGATAAAAGATCAAACATGGGAGGTCCTCACGGAATGGATGATTCAGGAATAGACCGATCTTCAGACAACGAAGATGACTATGACAACCAGGATGATCCCATGGGAGATGATTATGAAGATGAAGACGAATATTATGACGACTACCGCCCTCCTCCTCCAAATAAAAGGGGCAGAGGCGGCGGAATGTTCAGGTTAGCTTAGTTTTTTTTACTCTATAACTTATTGTTAGGCCCTATTTCATCTTGAAGACCAGCCTTGGTCTTTGGAAAATTTAGATATTCTGGGCATAAGCCTAAATGTAAAAAAAAATGTCCAAGGAGGTTTAGCGAATTTTAACTTCATTATTTTAAATCAATTGGCTGTGATGCCCTCATCACTAGAATAATTTTACATTTTATAAGCATTTAGGCCTAACCCGGTGCAACAGAATGAATTTTGGTTCCCCAAAAAGGGCCAACAATTGATATATCGGGCTTCGCTTTTCATCTGGATAAGTGCCAAGGAAAGATATTGCCTATTTTCTTGCCGCTAATGTTGATAGGCCTACTGCGGACTTCAAGTTAATGGGAACGTTGGTTGTCTCAATTGTCATTTTAAAACACGAATAATTTCATTAGATTTTTTATGTAAGTTTAATAAAGATCCAAAAAATCGTATTCTAGTTGCATTAATTTAGGCCTATATTTTTATGAATTTTATCTCATGCGCTCATCTCCTAACATCTCAAAGGAAACCTCAGCACTTCATTTGTAAATTATCGGTAGGTCTATGCTGGGTAAGTAATAGGCTATTTCTCCAGTACTGAAAGTGTTACCCTAGTATTAAATTGTCTAAAATGCTATCTAAAAATCAGCCATTCCGTATGTGCCGGATGTTACATTTACACTATAAAAATGTTAATATTGACTTTAAATATGATTAATTATCCATTTATCCATTTTAGAACTTGCAGTAGGTAAATAAGGTTGGCCTTAATAAGGGGTGTAAGTTTGGGTATGTTTCATTAATGAATAAACAAATAAAACATTATTTTGTCGTGTAACGGATGTTACACAATTGGGAACAGGCAACTGTAGTGTATGGATATTTAACTAAAATTCAGTCCATCCATAACATCAATGGAAATGTCAACTTTTGTCAGCTGTGTATAACTTATATACTTCATTTTCAACCACAAATTAAAACTCTTCAAATATTACAATAGTTTATACAAATTATTTTCCTTTGTAACGGATGTTACAAAATTTTCCCCCTGGTAAAATTACCAATAAAATTAAATGCACTTACAAATTTCAGATTTAAAACATAAGCTAAGGTATATAATAAAGAATGAGTTAGATTTTTATGCAAACAATTATTTATAACTGAAGATTTTATAATATAAAATTCATTTACTCTTACATAGGAACTCACACACACACCTTGTACATCCTAAATTTTAGATAGATAATACAGTGTCATCACTTAAGGCTTACTGACTGTCTTATACATTGTATTACTTAAGTATGGTCTCTATTAAATTTCAAGAACTTATAAATCAGTATAATGTAATGTGCGTAATATAGTTGTATAAACATTAAACCAAAATATCTAAAGCAACATTACAAAAACAACTTCACTGAATAAAAACTTATTACATGTAGAGGCTACTCTCTTTAAGCTTAAGTTATTCTTTCACTTTCTTTATTTTCTTAAAGGCCTACAAGTTGTACCTATAACTTAAGTATCTGGTACTAATTCCGTAATGAATTTCTTGTGGGCAGCAAAACTCTTTCATTTATGACCCGATTTTGATGATTTAGGTGTCAAATTAAAAGGAATTCGCTGTGGACATCATGGAATAATTTTTGTCACCCTCAATTTAATTTGCTTCTACCCATTGGACCTTAAAGATTCAATGTATTTTAAGTATAAGACAAAATTTAGTAATTTTACCAAACATATGATTCATTTCATGAAAACAAACAGCTGTCTTCATAAAAGTAACCTCTCTCTCTTCTGTCATTTTAATTAATTTATTTTGTTTTTGTTTAATTATATCAGTTTACTTTCAAATTCAAATACAACGATGACTGACGAAATGGGGTAGTGTTTATTATCATGCAGTGTTTATTATACGTAAAACTGCTTCTACTGGTAGTGTACTTGACGAGCACATGTTTCTTAGAGCCAATTTGACTTTATTCTATTTTAAGTGAGTTTCTTCTTTTTTCTTCAACTTTTCTTCATCTGACATTTTTTCTTTGGCTTTAATCCTGTTGTCTTTGTTTCTTTTTGGCCTTTTTCTAGATGCTCTTTCCATTTATTTTAATTTTGTTTCTTGTTAAATCACTATTTAGCCATCCTATTTTTAAACACAGGTGGGGTTTTACTAGTAGCATCTTCTTGGCTTGACTTCCCTAGCTCCTGAAAAAATACAACTCTTTTCAGCCAAAAAACTAGTTCTCCGCAAAAGGATTCAAGAGTGTTATACAAGCTAGCAGTAGCCTGCTTAGACATTCAAAATTGTATACAGGCATGATTAAAGTGTTAGGCACGTACAGTGTAGGCTTA
>JAQYXR010001001.1:0-45634 GCA_030545055.2 Neoaliturus tenellus
TTCCTATGTGTTTGAAATTATTAAATAATAATTTAATAATTAAAAAAATGACTAGTTATAAGTTAAAAAATGCTACATAGGTAGTAGATGGATTTTGCCGGTCCTGGCACAGGTCAAGGTCAGCGTTTGTAACTGGCAGGTGTGTGTTGTTGATTTGGGGGTGAATTAGGGGGGTTTGGGGAGGGGTTGGTAAGTGTGTCAAGGTCATCTGGAGGGGGTTTTAAAAAAGGTGGGGAGTCTGGGGATCAGTGGCGGGCGGGAGTGCGGCGGGAGCGGATGGGAGGCTCCGGGAAATAAATTTATTTATTCATCAAAGCCCACCAGTGATCGTAGGATCGCTTCTACATCGTTTGCAGCCGTACTGTTGATCTCATTGCTCTGCACGGGTCGGGAGTCGGTGGTGGTAGTGTATGTAGGCAAATTTTGTGTGGGAACACCACTATTGTTATCATTAGTAGTGGATGTCACTATTGGAGATTGTATGGGTGCACCCTGCCGCGTGTCCATAACTTGAAGAAATGAGAGCTGCTAGATGGTTATATTGTAAGTTGATAGAGTAGAATGAGAGATGTGTGTGATGAAGAACGGTTATATAAACCCGGTAATATAGTGAATAAGAATAACCGGATAACATCATCAATAGGTGTGACAAGATTGTAATGTTGATATTTCAGCATATCAGTTAAGACTGTTTGTAAAATAGTGTCAGTAGAATAACTGTCGCGAAGGTTGGATCTTGTAAAATACAAGGGGTGAAAGCTGAACTGTTTCTTAAGTTTAGCGAATGTATTACGAGGTCTTGAAACTGTGTAGTTAGACTGTTTTTGTAAAATATGTTTGGTGCGTAAAAGTTTCAGTTGCAAATTGTGGGAAGCCATTATAATAGTGGTGAGTAAATGTACACTGTGTAAAAACCGACTGATAAATGGTTAGTGTTTGTAAATGTGTTTAAATATATATAGAGAGTGATTAGCATATTAACCGCGAACACATGTTTTAGAGTAAGAAAAATGTAAGTTAGAAAATTGTTAGAAAAGTAAAGACCGAAGTTTACTCTACGGAACCCGGCGAATAAATGAGACGCGGGCGGTACCGACCCCGTATTTAAGCAATTTGTGAGTCACGAACAACCCCTCCTCTACCCTCCCCCTAAGCCGATGGGATAAAAGGGTGGGATTGCGGTCACCCCGGTTATTTGTTCGGTAGCGTTGCGATAGTTTGTATTAATAGGAGAGGCAGACACTTTAAAAACTATTTTGTTAAAAATATTAAGATAATATTCTAGTTGAAAAAAGGAATTTGTTACTCTGTATAAATTGGCTATGAGCTGCACAAGTGCAAACAATACTCTGTTAATAAGTTGATGAGGTAAGAGCTAGTATTTGTACAAATATTATATAGTTTAGCAATAATTATATGTGTTATTAATGTGAAAAATGGTAAGTTAAGACCATGGATAAGACTAATAGTAATGTAAAACTATAAATGTTTAAAAGGTGTAAATATAATTAAGAGTTTGATAAAAAAAAATAGATATGAATATAAATATTAAGTAACAACAAAAATAATGTTGATGCGAGGTTAATTTATGCAGTAATAAAAAAATGGTAATGGGAGAGTAATATGTGTTTATAGTAAATAAAAAAGAAATAGTTGAAAACTACGTTATAAATGTGGTGTTAAAAAGAAGTAGACCTAATTGGAGTAAGTTAAAAAAGTATATATAATATTATTAGAAGGTAGCGACTTACCGAGGTGTTGTGTCAGCTGTGGGTTCCGCGAGTAGAAAGAGGCGCAGCTGCTTGTGTAAGGGTATTTATAACGGCAGGTGGTAATTATTATGAACTTGACCCCCCCCCCCAATAGGTAATTAACCCCCCCCCCTTCACTTTTACTTTATGTTGAAATAGTACTAGTAATTAAGCTTGTGTAATACTAATTTGGTGTTACCAAACGGTAACTATTGTGGTTAAGATAATACAACCTATACTTAAGATAAATTAAACTGATAGAGTAACGGTAATTTAGGTCTGCTGTTGGCAATAGATAATAACTATAGTTGAGCGGCGAAAGGGAACACATAACTTCCTACTGTTATTAAAATAATAGCAGTGAACAACTATGGTGTAATGCTATAAAGAAAATTGTGGTTGGATTAGGTAGAGAATATAATTAGATGTTGGCCAACATTATTGAAAGCCGCAACACAGCACTTAAATTATTGACGACCTACTTGTAATAATCGCTGCTACGTGTATGAAATAGTGTTGCTTGGGAATTTCCTACTGAAGTTGTACTTTGAACGTTGTAAGCCCCTCAAACCCCTACAATTTCCCCCCACCATCTTCGAAGTTTACGAGTATTCTGTCGAGAATTTTAGAATCAGTTCGTACCGAAACTCCGGACGCGAAGCTTCGGGACGAACTCAAAGGATAACTTAAATATATAGGTGGCCAATATATATTTGAGTTATTCTTGCTGTTAGGGTTCTAATATTAATATTTGTTGTGTGTGTGTGTGTGTGTAAAATGTTATTTATTTTTTAGTTTTAAGTTGTGTTATTTTTAAGTTTTAATTTGCGCATTGCGATGTTAGCATTAAGGTGTGTTATATTATTGCTAATGTTTAAAAAATGTGTTTATGCATTTAATGTTGAGTGTTGATGTAATTATTCTGTATTTGTGTGTGTGTGTGTATGTGTGTGTGTACTAATAACCTTTCACAGCTAGCTGTTAGGAGGGTAGATTAAATTTAAATTTAAATTATAGAAGTTCTGTTGAACTTCATTAAATATGGGTGGGACATGCGTGTTGTGCCATAGGCAGCGCATATTTTTATTTTTTTAAATGTTTAATTTTTTGTTAGGAAATAATTATATTTGGGTGGGTTTAGATTAAGGGTGGGAGGTTAGAGTTGCGTCTTGTATTAATTGTTCCAGACTCCCTATTATAATTGGATGGTCAAGCCCAGTGCCTTCGGGCCCGAGACTGAACCGCCCGTATCACAGCTCACCAAACTGGATCGCCACGTGCGTGCGGGCAAAAAATTGGGATCCCTTGCAAGACGTAACTAGAGGGTTGGGATTGGGAGTGTTTGAGGAATACAGAGTGGTGGAGACGGCCGTGGCCGCCTCCATCACTTTGGATCATTATTATTTTTTGGTGACCTTGACCTAAATTAATGTAATTAGCCCCCCCCCCCAAATTACAATTAGCCCCCCCCCTCCCCCGAGGTCACTTTCACTTAGCATCACTATATATAAGCGGGGCTAGCTAACATGTCTGTTTATTCTGATTCCAGCCGCTAACGCTGCCACTTCAGAACCATGTCTTCATCAACAACTTCTGCTACTACTATCACTATGCCTGCTGCTCCTGCTGCTACTTCTGTGCCTGCTCCTACTATCACTACGCCTGCTGCTCCTGCTGCCACTTCTGTGCCTGCTCCTACTATAAATACACCAGCTGCTAACAAGAAACCGGTGAAGAGACTGAAGTTGAAGAACGTTCCGGAGTCGATGCTGCGGCAGATGAATACACCACCATCTACATCTGCTCAGGGAAATATTCTTCTCCAAGCCATGGCGGTTCTTGGAAGTATTTTTTCTCCACCTCCATCACCAACACACCCTACGGCAACACCACCACTACAACCACAACCTACACCTACAACATCACCGCAGATGGAGCTTCCTGTTCGTCCTGATACTCCTTCAATTCTAGAATCTATTCATGATTTCACCTCATTACCTCCACTAATAACACCAATTCCTGAACCAAAGTCCATTAATCCTATCATTCCTAGTTCTAAAGTTAAAAAGTCAGTTTTCAAAATTGCTCCTTCAGAGCGCTTTAAATTATTAAATGAAGAGCGTCGCAGGGCATTTAAAAATTTTCGAAAATGCTCTGAGAAGCTCCGTAAGGGTGCTAAAAAAGGATCGGTTTGTGGTAGGAAATGTGTGTTAAATGAAAAGTATTGCCGTGTACATCTCATAAACCATCTTTCTGAGCCACAACCGACTGTAATCTCCAGTAAGTCCTACCCTCCTACTAAATTAAATAGACTGAAGGAAGGTTTGAGGTACTTTTTTGTAAGTAAAACAGACAAGCATAACAAAATTGTAATTGGGTGTAACGGCTTCAAATGGGTAATACAGCTGTCTGTACCTCTGAGAAAACAAAAAGCGATCAATAGACTTGATGCGAGAGACTATTTAATAAGAGGTGAGGATGGTTGGACTAAGTGGGGACGTAGTAAATGTTAAAATCAGTTAGCTTTTTTTCAAAATTTTGGTAGAAAAATAATGGGAGAGAAACCAGCGCTATATAATAGTGCGCTGAGTTTCTCTCCCATTATTTTTTGGTCACTCTAAGTTCTGTGACCTACTTTTACATGACCTTAAACTTGAACTTGACCCCCCCCCCCAATAAAAATTAACAACCCCCCCCCCCGCCAACTTTCTCTTGTCTTATATAAGTAGCCGCTATGCAACTGGGTATGGAACATTGGCCGCTTACCTGGTGTACAGTGAACATGGCTCCGCTGGACGGTTCAAACTTTTACAACAGGCGATCTGAGCTAGAGGAAATGGCAGAAGTGGAGGAAGATGAATCTGAGCTAGAGGAAATAGAAGAAGTTGAGGAAGATGAATCTGAGCTAGAGGAAATAGAAGAAGTTGAGGAAGATGAACGATTAATATTTGAATATTTGCGTTGTGTAACTTTGGACCTGGAAGAAAGTCTTGACCCATACATGTGGGAAGCATTGGACTGGCTGCAGTTGGGCAGAACAATAGTAATCATATCACCAGTGTTGTTTCTCGGTAGCCCAATTTTGTATGTGACTGCAGACAATGCCGAATACATCTGGCAATGGGCAGAGTTGTTTGAGGATTTCAGGGGAAATGAGGAGTATAATAACTGGTTTAATATCTGTTTAAGATAAGCAGGGTTTTTTAAACCCAAAAAGGCTATGTGAGAGTTAATGGTAATTGGTTACTATATAAGTTAAAGTTTGTTGACCTTGAACTTGATCCCCCCCCCATACATCTTTTGTTAGTTTGCATTATAAAAGCCCGCAGCTTACATGTTTGCTTAGAATTTAACCAGTTGCTATATAGTGAACATGTCTAAAAGATTGGATTCATTCTTTGCTAAACATACAGAACTTTGGCCACTATTATATGGATTACATAGAAAGATTGAAGAAACAATTTTGAAAGATATGGGTGTAGGGGTTAAAGTGCTTATATATCGTAGAGGTGATTATAAATTATTGTGTTCATGCACAGTCAGAATTGAAAATTTAAATAATTTATTTCCTTGGATGGTGCAATTACGTAATTTTGTAGAAGAAATGGAGTTTGAGTTGCAAGTAGCTGCAATGTATTACAAGCTTGACAAAGAAGAGTAATCATACTATGTTACAAATGTTTAACTATATGAAATATAGTGGGGGAAAATAGAATATATATAAGGCAGCAACTTCATACTCAGTATCACTTTGTCATAAGATATTACTTTGGTGTGAAGAGAAAAGGTTAATAATGGTTTTTAAGGATACACCTTTTTTAAATTATTTTGAAGTAAAAAATCAGTTTAATACAACTGAAAATATAACTTGGATGGAAGAGACAAATGAAGGTTCGGAAGAAGAATTGAATAATAGTATGGATGATTCTATATTGGAAGAAGAAATTTCATCCTTTGAACAAGAAATATTTGAAGAGCTAATAAATGATAGTGATGAAGAAATTGTTAAAAAAGCAATTGAAACATTCATTTTAGATTCGTCAACTGATACATTGATATCCCCTATACAATCTTCAGACTCTGAATTGGACTAATGATATGTCGGTGTTTTTCTTAATGATCCCTCCCCCCCCCTCCTTTCCCCCTCTTTTCCCCTTCTCTATATTTGCTATAAAAGCAAGAGTTGATCAGGTTTTTTATTCATTATATGCTGTGTTGTTAGTAAAGCCATACACTTTATTAAACTATGTCTCCAAGAGCTACTACCTTTATATACATTACTGAAATTATTACACATCGTCAGATAGAAGAACAAGAAGAACTAGAACAAGAGATGAATGTTACATTTGGAGAGTTAATAGAAGAAATAGTAGAAGAATTTATAAATTTAAACCAAGAAACAACTAATGAAACTGGGAATATATCAATGATGCATCAACCGGAAGAGTTAACCGAATCTGAAGAAGAAGAATCTGGATAAAATGGTAGGGGGTTAAGTTATTTAAGCAGGAAAGAAAACAGTTTAAAAATCATTTCATAATGGAGGACCGAGAAGCAATGTTTAAAGCTTTTTGTAAGGAAGAACCCTGGGTTCCACCGGTAAATTCTTTTACATATTATTTCCCACTTTTAGACATGGAGGATTGTAAAAAAATTCCAGACATTGGTTTTAAATTTCAAAAACAAGGAATGTTAATTGGTGTCACCGAAAAATATCACAATGAATATTCGGAAAGACTAGCATTTAACTTTATGATGGACAATATGAATATTAAACCCAGTGAGTATCCATATTTTCTTTATAAATTTTTAGTTGAAAATGGTGCCAGTGTAACTATTGAAATATGTATTCAACATTTTTGGCCTACTCAGGATAGTAGTGGGGGAAAGTAGATAAATGTGTTGTTGAACCGGATAGTTTCTCACTCTTGTAAAATCATTCACCAACAATGTATCGTCCAATTTTGTCTGACTTGGTTGCCTCACATGAAGAAGCCGAAGCTAGAAGGAAGAAAAGCGAACGAGCAAGACAAATTCAGTCTAATGTCAATATGGAGTATTATAGGCTACAAATCCAAATCCCAGGCATGCATCTTGGAGAAAACAGAGTAAAGACTGTACATGCGGCTGGTAGTTATATTAAGTATTTGAAATTATTATTGGAAGATAGAGAGTCTAAAATTACAAAATTAGAAGATGAAATGAAGAAATTGAAAAATGAACTATTGCTTTTGAAAAATGGAAATAATGAAGTTGTAGTTGAAGAGGGTGCAGAAGAAGGAAATGAAATATTGGGAATCTGAAGAAAGAAGTTTAAACATCTGTATAAACTTATAAAAAACAAAAATAATAAAAAAATAATAAAATAAAAAAAAATACTAAAAATTAGATATAGAATAGAGAGCGGGGAATAGATCACTTTGTGGCAATGGATTAACATGTCACTTAGTGCTCTATTCCCCGTTCTCGCATTAATATAATTTGACCTTGACATATATAAAATATGGTGGGGATAAAGTATTTAAGACGGATGTAACATGTGTAAACACTTCAGTTGAAATATTAATCTCTTTTATAAAACATGGTGGATACTCTATTTGAACTTTGCTTGAGGAAAATTATATGTGATTGTTTTTTATTTAACCATATAATAAGATCAGAAGAATGTGTTATTCCAAACAGCATTAGAGAAGCTATTCATGAATACCGAAGACAAAATTACGGGTTTGGCATTATTGTTGCTTATAAATTTGTGGATGGGACGACTCTTTGTCAAGATTGTGCACGAGCAGCTATAGATGATTGGGATGAATTTGATCTTGAAGGAGGATATGTAGACCATCGTGTTAAGGCACCACTAATAAGGTTTGAAATCATGAACGAAAAATGTACAATCTGTGCACAACTGTTATTTAGATTTATCAGGTGTAGATCATATTAAAAAAACTGTTTAATGTTACACTATGGTGGGGAAATTTATTGAATGGTGGGGGAAAATAGAAGTGGGGGTATTGGTTATATATATGTTGCTCGATGTACATTGATTTCTTTAGTCTTGTAATATTGTTTGAAAAAGTAACTTGTAATTTGGTAAAAAATGAATTTTGAACTAGAAGTGATAAGCTTTAAAATAGTTGAAGAGGAGTGGACAACGGTTTCAAATTTTATTCATTCAAAACAAGATAATGGAACTTTAATGAAGGTATTTTGTTACATTTTAGAGGAAGGGGATGAAGAAATAGTAAGAAACTATTTAAGAAATAGAGATATGTCAACTTCTAGCTCGGACTTTGTTAAATTTTTAAAAGACAACAATGTTAACGCGGAATTAGAAGTTTGGTTTTATGTTTAAAGAACTTGGTAGAGGGAGAATAAAAATGGTGGGGGAACAAGGTGTATAAAACAAGATTTATACGCAGCAGGAGTTATTCGCTTACTACCATTTAAAAGAAGAACATCATAGAAAAATGGCTGAATCTTGGGACTATTCAACTCCTTCAACAAGTGAAAGAAAACCATTAAATTTGTCGAAGAAGACTGTAAATTTGTCAAGAAAAGGTAAACCTATAACACATCCAGAATTGAGCACTTTAGCTAAGGAACGTCATATAAAAGAAAAAACTGAATTGTATCAAATGCAGCTTTTAGTACCTTCATTGGATGTAGGCTGTACAAGAGCACATACATTGAGGACTGCAAACAAGTACATAATAGAACTGTTGGGTAAAATTGAAGTATTGGAAAATAAACTAAAGGCGTTACAAACTCTAAATGTATGGAATCCGGCAAATGAACTCCCTGTTCTGCAGATGGAGCCAAACGATCTTCCTGCTACTTATGCATGGAATGCATTTAATGATATTAATGGAGACTCTCCTGTGAAGTACCAACCTCCTGCTGTGTAAAAGATGATGGGTAAAAAAAAATACAAAAAAAATAATAAAATATAAAAGTAAAAAAAATTAGTTGTAGAATAGAGAGCGGGGAATAGATCACTCTGTGACAATGGAATAACATGTCACTTAGTGCTCTATTCCCCGTTCTCGCATTAATTATGTTTGACCTTGACCTATATAAACATGGTGGGGGAAGGTAATTGAGTGGGGGAAACTAGATAAAAGAAGTCCAACGCGCGGTTGGAGTCATTCTTATCCTAAACTGGCGTTTACTAACATAATAAGAAAAGACAACATGAATAGTGAAAACATCATTTTGGATCTTTCATTAAGTGAAAAGAATAAAAAACAATATGAGGACTCTCGAAAAATGAAGATGAAAGAAATGGCAAAGGCAAGAGAAACAAGAATAAAACTAAAATATTATAAACTACAGAGGCTAATACCAGGAGTGAAATTGGGAGAAGTAAGAACCAGAACAATCGACATGGCTGCTGACTACATCAACCAACTACTTATAGAGTTGACTATAAAAAATGAAAGAATACGTCAATTGGAATATGAATGTAAACAATTGTTTCACCAAGAAAAAGAAGAACCTATTAACTGTGTGATTAAAGACAATCAATAAAGAAAAGTTAAACTAAGGAAACTGCAAAATTACTAAAAATATTGAATATAAATTGGTTATTAATTGGACTTGCATTAGAGAGTGGGGAATAGATCACTTTGTGGTAATGGACTAACATACCACTTAGTGCTCTATTCCCCATTCTCGCTTTAAGCGTTATTGACCTTGACCTATTAAAATAATTTATATAAAAGCAGCTACAAGAAAGGAGCTCTTTCATTTAATCGCCATGGCTCCTGTAGATAACACCGACTATCCAAATAAACCTATTGTAGAAATATTGTGTAAAATTCTACAAGAGGAGTTTGGCATAGAAGATGTGGATAATGACAGTTCAGAAACAGATAGTGTTAACAGTATGGAAGAAGAATCAATAGATGAAGTGAGTGAAGATGTAGAAATAGAGTTAACAGATAATGAATACACACCGTTATTGGAATTTGAAAATATTCATAATGAAACTCCAACATCCAGTCACGATCCAGATTTGGAATCAATACGTGGAAGATTAATTTTTTGTGCGAGACAATTATTTCCATATGAAGAAGAAGAAGATGAAGAAGAAGATTAAAAATAGTGGTGGGGGTAAAAAGTGGTGGGGTAATACAGCATAAAAAGGAGGTATGAAAAAGATGCATTTCATTTATATGCCGAATTTCATAGAATAAACATCGCTAAAATGCATCGTTGTGATATATGTTTAGAAACTTATGAAGATGAAATATTGCTAGACATTCATAAGGAGTTATATCATAATATAAATGAAAATTTAACACAAAATAAAAATGCATCTGCAGAAGAAGAAGAAACAGCGGGACCATCTAATGCACTACCTAATTTAAGTATTCATGCATTGCCCGGAAGAGTAGTAACACACCACAAAATCCAAAATGAAAATTTAGAATTAGACAAATTTCTTGCCGAAGCAAAAACCATTGTAGTTAAACTTTTAAAAGAAGAATTAAAACGATTGAATTTTATTAAATTTGGCTTGTTATTGGATGCTATGTTTATAAACGTTGAAGAAGAATTGTCACCAAGAGGATTTATAACTAAAAACAGAACCATCATGAGTAGTTCAGATATTAATTCAATAGTAGAAGAATGTTTTGATGAGATCATCAATAAAATCCAAGAACATGAAGGACGAGGATCAGGTTGGAGTTTAGTTAGTGTAGTAAGTATGGATATTAGAATTCACAAGCATGGATATGGGGTAATGGGGAGCAATTATATAGCTCTTCCAAAAAGGATTGAAGATACAAAATCATGTATAAATGTTCAAAATCATGATACAGAATGTTTCCGATATGCAATGACATCAAAATTTATATTACGCAATGCACAAAGACCTAGTGAAGAATATGAGAACTATAGATACAGATATAACTTTCAAGGTGTGTCTTATCCGGTAGCCTTGAAGGATATTTCTAAATTTGAAAAACAAAACCCTGGAACATCTGTAAACGTATTTGGTTTGGACAGTTCTAACAAGGTGTATCCTTTGAAAGTGGTAAAAAACGAACTTGCAGACAATACGGATTTGTTATTAATTACAAAGGATGAAGTATCACACTATGTATGGATAAAATCATTTGAAAAACTTGTCAATAAACAATTATCAGGAAGTGAACATAGAAAAATAATTTGTAAAAGATGTTTTTGTTTTAAAGAACATAGAAATGGAGGACAAAATTGGTTACTGGAACACAAACAACTGTGTAATAAAAATTTTGAAGCTAAGATTATTCTACCACCATCAAATAATTCATATTTACAGTTTGAAAAAGTTTTCCATCAGTATCGCATTCCTATAGTAATATACGCCGATTTTGAATCAACACTTGTTCCAATTGAAGATGAAAACATTGAAGCAAGGAAGAGTATAAAATATCAAATGCACAAGCCTAACAGTTTTTGTTTATTGGTTAAATCCACATTGGTTGAAGAACATTTGAATGCATATGGATTGTCATCAAAACCCGTGGTGTATCGTGGTGAAGATGTTGCCATAACATTTTTAAATCATCTATATGAAATAGCTGGCCATGTTGAAAATTTGTATAATGATATAGTACCAATGATACCAATGGAGGAAGAAGAGGAAATTCAACATGAAAATGCTACCCACTGTTTTCTATGTAAAAATGAATTTACTTTAAATAACTATAAAGTTAAAGATCACGATCATCTTACAGGATATTATAGAGGTGCAGCATGTAATGCATGCAACATAAACTATAAGATTCCCAGAAGAATTCCTGTAATATTGCATAACCTTAGCGGTTATGATGGTCATTTTATAATACCAGAATTGGGGAGAGATAATGGTGCAATTGATGTTATTGCAGAAACAACTGAAAAGTTTATAACCTTTAGTAAAAAAATTGGAAATATGAAGTTGCAATTTGTAGATTCGTACCGGTTTATGCCGTGCAGCTTATCAAAACTTTCTGAAAACCTTAGAAAAGAAGATTTAATAGAAACAAAGAAAATTGTAAACAATGATAAATTAGATTTGGTTCTTCGTAAAGGTGTTTTTCCTTATGATTACATTGACAATTTGGAAAAATTTGAAGAAACATCACTTCCACCTAAAGAAGCTTTTAAGAATACATTACATGAAGAGGACATCAGTGAAGAGGATTATCAACATGCTTGTAGAGTATGGAATGAATTAGAAATGAGAACCTTAGGCGAATATTCAGATTTTTATGTTAAATTAGATGTGACTTTACTCTGCGACATAATGGAAGAATTTAGAAACACCTGTTTTACAGCATATGGATTAGACCCACTTCATTCGTACACAGCTCCCGGATTGGCATGGCAGGCTATGTTAAAAGAAACAAAATGCAAACTTCAACTATTAACTGACATAGACATGGTGTTGATGATTGAATCCGGTATCCGAGGAGGATTAACCCAAAGTGTAACTAGATATGTAAAAGCAAACAATAAATATCTTCCAAATTACGATGCATCACAACCTAGCACATTTATTGGTTATTTTGATGCAAATAATCTGTACGGATGGGCCATGTCGAACCCTCTTCCATATGACAATTTTAAATGGGTTGATCCAAATTCAATCAATAACATCGCTGATATCCCTAAATATGGGGATATTGGCTACATCTTTGACATTGATTTTGAGTACCCGGAACACCTCCACGACCATCATTATGATCTACCACTATTAGCAAAAACAGAAATATCTCCCACTGGTAGATGGCCAAAATTAATGATGACACTTAACAATAAGACTAGGTATGTAGCTCATTATTGGACAGTACAGCAAGCGCTAGAGATGGGATTGAAAATTACGAAAATTAATAAAGTACTGCAATTTTCACAATCCTGTTGGTTAAAATCTTATATAGATAACAATACAAGAAGAAGAACTGCAGCAACATCCAATTTTCAAAAAGATTTCTTTAAATTAATGAACAATGCAATATTCGGTAAAACATTAGAAAACAAAAGAAATCACAAAGACTTGAGATTGGTTGTTGATCCAACAAAATTACAGAAATTGGTGCAAAAACCAAACTTTGCATCTTCTATAATTATTAATGAAAACCTTATAGCCGTTTCTATGAATAAAATTTCAATTAAGATGGATCGACCCATATATGTTGGAATGTCCATTCTAGACATATCAAAAACTCACATGTATGATTTTCATTATAATAAAATGGTAAAATTTTATGGTAGAGAGAATATTGGAATAGCATACATGGATACCGATGCATTCATCTATTGGATTATAACCAATGATATGTACAAAGATTTACGCACATTTGTTTATAAAAATGACTTTGATTTTTCTGACTATCCACAACATCACCCTAATTATGACAATGGAATAAACAAGAAAGTTTTAGGAAAATTCAAAGATGAGACAAATGGTGCGCCTATGGAAGAAATTGTAGCATTAATGTCCAAACTGTATTCTTTTCAATTGTACATTAGTGAAAAAGAAGAACATCAAGTTGTAAAGAAGGCAAAAGGTATAAAAACATCATATTTAAAGAAGAATGTACAGTTTGAACATTTTAAAAGATGTTTATTTGAAAGCATGGAAACAACTGCAACTTTTAATACGATAAGAAGCTTTAACCATCAAGTCTACAGTGTCAAGCAAACTAAGTGGGGACTCAGCTACAAGGATGATAAGAGACATATCCAGGAAGACAATATACACACTCTACCTTTTGGACATTATTCTTTAACTCCTATCGACCAATAAAACCTATTCTTCGTCCTTACACCTGTTTCCTTTTCCTTTCCGTAAAAAAGAGGGAGCATGGCAAGTTCAATGCCATGTTCCCTCTTTTTTACACAAATATAATATGGCCTTGACCCATATTTGTTAATAATATAAAAGGTGATAAGCCATTTTGAGGATTAGTATTTTCTCAAGCGGTGTACAAACAACATCTGAAGATGGAAGGATTGAAGGATAAAATTGTAAACGAACTTCATAAGCCGGCAAGAAGAAAGTTTCCAAGAAGAAATACAATTATTAAAGGAAGGAACGATCTTTACCAAGCCGATCTCATTGAGATGATACCGCATAGTAAATTGAATAAGGGATTTAAATATATATTGGCAATTATAGATTGTTTTAGTAAGCTTGCTGACGCTATACCACTCAAGGATAAGACTGGGAAAAGTGTAACAAAAGCTATGGAAGCAGCTATAAAGAAAAATAAATTTGTCATAAAACATTTACAAACTGATGATGGAAAAGAATATTTTAACAAAGAATTTACAGCATTAATGAAAAAATATAACATAAATCATCATTCTACAAATTCGGAAGTTAAAGCTTCCATAATTGAACGATTCAACAGAACATTAAAAGGAGCAATGTATAAAACATTTTCTAAACGAGGATCGTACGTGTGGTACGATATATTACCAAAGCTTATAAAAGAATACAATAACAAGTTTCATCGCACTATTGGTATGAAACCTATTGAAGTAAATAGCAATAATGCTAAGCTTGTTTTGGAGCGTATTAAGAAAAATACTACTCCTAAAATTGAAAAATTAAAACCTAAAAAGTTTAAAATTAACGACAAAGTACGTATAAGTAAATATAAAGGAGTTTTTAGTAAAAGATATTTACCAAATTGGACTAACGAAATATTTACAATCTACAAAGTGCAGCCGACAATACCAGAAACCTACATTTTAAAGGATAACAAAGGTGAACTACTTCAAGGCGGATTCTATGGCCATGAATTATTAAAATCGACAGTAGGTGATGTATATCTTGTTGAAAAAGTTTTACAAAGAAAAAAGGATAAAGTTAAAGTCCGTTGGTTGGGATTTGATAGGAGTGAAGATTCTTGGATTCCTACAAAAGACTTGGTGTAATACTTTAATAACTCATTATGTATTTAACCTTTAAACAAGATGGATATTGTACAGCAAAAAGAACGATTTAATATTAATAATATAGATGAATTGACAGTGGATAATAACAATTTAAACCATGGTAAACATGGTGAATTACTACCAAACTCTATAAGATGTTTAATAACTGGCCCTTCTAATTGTGGAAAAACAAATGTTGTATTTAACCTTATAACTAATCCAAAAGGGCTACGTTTTAATAACATATACATTTTCTCAAAATCTTTGCAACAACCTAAATACCAGTTGTTAGATAAGATATTAGCAAGTGTGCCCGAAGTAAATTTCTACAAGTTTAATGCTAGTGAAACTATTATGCAACCAAATGAAGCTAAACCATTTTCTATATTTATATTTGACGATGTGTCATGTGAGAATCATGATACAATAAGAAGTTATTTTGCAATGGGGAGACATCATAATATTGACAGTATTTATATTGGTCAAACCTATAGTAAAATTCCAAAACAACTTATAAGAGATAATGCAAATTTGTTGATAATATTCAAGCAAGATGAAACAAATTTGAAACATATATATAACGATCATGTAAATGCCGACATGACATTTGATAAATTTAAAGAGATGTGTGGTAAAGCATGGGCTGAAAAGTATGGATTTCTTGTTATTATGAAAGATGAAGCTATAAAAGATGGAAGGTATCGAATAGGGTTAGATAAATTTGTATTAATCCATTAAATGAATAGCAGTATGTCTAGTAATGAATGAGACTTCATAGTGTAAACATGGTAAATCAAGAAAAACTATTGAAAGAAATAAAATCACTCAGTGATTCTATTAGGATAAAAAACCGTGCATTAAGGATGGGTATAAGCGAAAGAGAAGAATTTTTAGAGACTACATTTAAACCTATTACAGAACCTTTAAAACAGATATCAGAAACCATTAGTAAACCTCGTTATGAAGGGGATGTTTTACTACCAGTTTCTAAACAAGAAGTACAAGCATTAAAAAAAGAAGACAATGATGATTCATATACAAGCGCTAGTGACCAAGAAGAAACAAAAGAAGAAGAACCTATTGTTGAAAAGGAAGAAGAACAGCCAATACCTGAAGCAGAACAATCTATTCCAAATTTAACTCAATTGAGTAGCGATATATTACAACACGGACCTCTGGGAAGAAAATATATATTGAAAATGCTACATGATATAAAATCAAACCCTAATTTAAGTAAATCACACATATACGGAGCAAGAATTGATGGAAATGAATTAAAAATAGGTGATTCAAAACTTAAAATAACTGAAGACGATTATATCATTATTGGTGAGCATAAATATAAGGGAACAAAAGGATTATATGAATTAATTTTTAAAAACATACCATTGAGATATTCCACCAAAGATTTAAATACTTTTAAGGAAATTTTACAAAATACTAATGCACATAAAAGGAATTACTCAAAAGATGCAATAATTAATCGTTCACGCGCAACAAAATATAACATTGTTATAAAAAAGTTGTTTCCCCCACGAAAACTACCAACATTACGTACCGCACCAGCAGTGAAACAACCGCTAAAAAGAAAATCTTTATCACTTATGGATTTATCACTTCTTGAACAACATGGTAAAAAGAGTAAAGGAGATACTTCAACATCTGGCAAAGGACTGATGAAAAATCTGTTCAATACCAATGTAATTTATTATAAAGACATTAATAAATTAGTTGACAGAATGAGATTATTACATGAAGCTATGGAAGCCGGTCATACAGGTTTAAATAATGAATGGGTGGCTCTAGTTGATGAACTCAGAAGTCGAGGTGTTGTCGTATAATTGTCCGCAGATATAAAAGAACGGCAAGCATATAATGTATCATTTTTAACATGAGCGTCGACAAGTTTGGACGGTACTCCGCGTTAGGAGTGCAAGTTGGAGAAGAGAGAAAAAGAAGTGGATTGCCGCAAACACCTGAAGGTGACTATAACATAAGTAATAAACGTTTAAAACTAGTTAAAGATCCAGAAGAAGATACTGATGGAGCAAATTTAAAGACAGTAAAAGAAGCTACTTCAACATCATTAAAATTACTTAAGGATACGTACGATGTTAAATCACATAGAATAATTAATGTTGGTAAACCAACTGACAGTTCTGATGCAATTACTAAAGAGTATTTATCATCTGAACTTTCCAACACTTTAAAATTGCAGTGGGGTAACAATTTAAAAGATGGACAAACATATGATGCTAGAAATCATAGGATAACCAATGTGGCAAATCCAAAAAATGATAAAGATTCAGTTAATAAAGAATATTTACATTCTATAATACCGGAAAAGACTCATCGAGGATTTTCTTTTTATAAGTTTATTATAAATGACATTGGATACCCAAAGGAAGACGGTGATGCTGTAAACCTGAAATACATCAAGGACAACTGTATTTTACAAGATGCTGATGAAATAGATTGTCATGGAAAAGCATTGTCAAATGTAAAATTTGGTTCTCAACCAAAAGACGCTGTTACTATGGAACAATTATCTAAAGAATTAAAAAGGGAAACATCAAATTTTGTAAAACATGAAGATGCTGTGCTAAGGCGAGGAAATACATTTATACATGGAAATGAAAATTTGATTTAATGCAAGGAAGTAATGATAAATGGGATGCGGGAGGTAAAAGAATAACAAATGGAAGATTTGGTCAAAAAGTTCGGATGTACCTTTAATGGCACAAACATTAATTGCGGGCGGTCCTTTATTAGGCACATATGAAGGTCATAATAGAAGAATAAAAAATATAATACCTGGTTATGAAGAAAATGATTGTGTTACAGTGAAACAAACAATAACTTGGGATAAACGCAATGGAACCAAATTTGATGCTAAAATGAAGAAAATAATTAATATTTCACCAGGTGAAGATTTTAATGATGCTGCTACTATTGGACAAGTTATAACAACATCAAAAAATGATTCAACCGCTTACACGTGTAATGATAAACGTATTATGCAGTTACACGATCCTCAACATCCGAAAGATGCTGTAACTTTAGATTGTTTAATAAGAATAGTGGGTAATTTACTTATTGATACCCATAATCATATAGCTAGTACAACGAGTCATGTGATGATTCAACCCGATGAACGAGAAGCGTGGATTAAAAATAGAATCATAAATCAGTATATAATTAATTTGAATAATTAATTATTTAAATATAAAAATTATGCATAAGTTATTCATTTATGTGAAGCATCTCGTTGAGTAAACACGCCGGTTATATATAAAACAACATAATGAAGATCGCACAGCTCAGTCGTCGTCAAGTCAGCGGCAAGAAAGGACGTGGTATAACATCGGCTGCATTATCCCTTCTCAAACGAATTCCTGTTGGTGCTGTTGTAAATCGGGCAATAGACGCTCTACCATACGAATTTCATCTGCCCGGAGGTTATCAATATTGCGGACCCGGAACTAAATTGGCAAAACGTTTAGCAAGAGGGGATCCTGGAATTAATAAATTGGATCAAGCTTGCAAAGAACACGATATAGCGTATTCCAAGTTTGCTGATTCAACAAATAGATCAATAGCAGATAGAGCGCTAGCAGAAAAAGCTTGGCAAAGAGTTAAATCAAGTGACGCGAGTATTGCAGAAAAAGCAGCCGCTTGGGCAGTAACTACAGCTATGAAGGCGAAAACAAAATTTGGCGGCGGAAAACGTCGAAGAGGAAGACCTGCAAAGAAAAGAGCTCCTAAAAGAGGTGGAAACATTAAAAAGAGACGTCGTAAAACTCGTAAAACAAAGACAAAGAAGACTTCCGTTTGGTCAATGGTAAAAAACGGAGCAGGTCTATACCTAAGACCGTACCGTGTGTACTAAATAAGAAAAATCAATTGATAATTAGAAATAAAGCCTTAACAAATTATCAATTATCAAATTATGTAAAATGTTTGAAGATACCATTTTTTAGGGGAGTTTTTATGAAAGACGCATTACCAAAAAACATATGGAAAAATGAAACTGGAATAGTAAATTTAGATTCCTCCTATGGTCCAGGAACTCATTGGGTATGCTATAAAAAACTCGGACAAAGCGTTTATTATTTTGACAGTTTTGGCAATCTACCACCACCTAAAGAACTTCAACACTATTTTAAAAACTCTAAGAATATATTTTACAATTATAAAAGAGAACAACCTAACAATACAGAAATATGCGGACATTTATGTTTGGAGTTTTTAGCAAAAAGTGTCAGTCAGCTTTAAGATGTCATCGTACACAGTGTCACTGAGCGGAAATTCATCTACATTAAAAAGTACTCTTTTCCCAGCATTGCGTCTATCTAAAGATAGATTATGGGAAGCGGCATTATTAGATTTTACTACGTACAATTCAATTCCCAACATTACAGAAGGTAAAAACAATTTACTACATTATTATGAAAGTAAAGATGAAAAAGGAAATTATTCAGAATTAAAAATAATCACCTTGTCTACAGGAGCATATGAAATAGATGATATAAACCAGCTATTACAGAAGCAGCTAGGAGAAGAAAATATCTGTATAAAAGGAAACAACAATACTTTAAAAGCGGAAATTACCTCAAAATATTATATAGATTTAAGTTTAGAAAATTCAATCGGTAGTTTACTCGGATTTTCAGATAAGAAAAGAAAAATCTTAGATCCCGGAACTACTCATACGGGTGATACCACAGTAACAATATTAAAGGTTAATAGTATTGATATAACATGCAATATTATACACGGATCGTATAGAGATGGGGTAAACCAACACATTTTACATACATTTTATCCAACAGTGGCTCCTGGTTTTAAAATAGTTGAGAAGCCACAAAACCTTATATACCTACCATTAAACACCAGTTTTATTTCAGACATCGTACTGAACATATCGGATCAGGACGGTAATAGTGTTGACTTTAGAAAAGAAACAATTACAATACGGTTACACATAAAAGCAGTAACTTAAGTATAACATGGGATTAACATTTAAACCACAACGGAAAAGCCGGGAGCTCAGTAGCTCTTCAACATTGGACGAGTTAACACCGGACAACATACATTTCCTACAAAAAATTGGGTTAAAACTAAATTACGATGGACATTCTGGATATATCTCAAGGACCGACGTTCGACGAAACCCTATGGGAGAAGGAATATCACACGCACAACCCTTACACTTCATCAAAATTAAACAATAATGATGAAATAAGGATTCCCATTCAACAACAAGATATTTACACATTACCCTGTGAAAGTTATTTATATATTGAGGGACAAGTATTGAAATTGGATGGAAAAACCGGTTCGTCTGTTCCTTTTATAAATAACCCAATGGCATATCTTTTTGACGAAATAAGATATGAAATATCAGGAGTGACAGTTGATTCAACAAAAAAGGTTGGTATAACAACAACACTAAAAGGATTAACATCATTAACACCGCATGAGAAGAATTCAATAGTCACCGCCGGATGGGTTGCCCCTGATAAAGACACTATAACACCAGATTCCAACGGTCACTTTGATTTTCATGTACCTTTACGATTGCTTTTGGGATTCGCTGAAGATTACAAAAGAATAATAATAAATGTCAAACAAGAATTGGTATTACTCAGATCTTCAACTAACAAGGACTTGATACTAGCAGCAAGTGGCACTGAAGAAAGTAAACTAGAATGGCAGCTACAATTAAATAAAGTTGTGTGGAGAGTACCTCATGTAAGATTAGCCGATGAACATAGAATCGTATTGTTAAGGAAGTTAAAATCTGACCGTGATATTGTAATGCCGTTTAGAAGTTGGGAATTCCATGAATACCCCATATTACCTCAAACAGAACGACAAACATGGACTGTTAAAACATCTACTTATTTGGAACGAGCAAGGTACATAATACTCGGTTTTCAAACCAATCGAAAAGATGTTATAACCGCACACGCAGGTCAATTTGACCATTGCAATATAAAGAATTGCAAAGTTTTTCTAAACTCTCAATTCTTTCCTTATGACAATTTAAATGTCATGTTTAGCAAAAAACGTTATTCCATCTTATACGATATGTATGCAAGATTTCAATCGTCATATCATGGAAAAGCTAATACACCACTGTTATCACCTGAACAGTATTATTCAAAAGCTCCAATAATCGTTATCGATTGCTCAAAGCAAAATGAATCAGTTAAATCGTCAAGTGTAGATATAAAAATCGAAATGGAATTTGAAGATAAAATACCGGAAGGTACTTCGGCATATTGTCTAATTTTACATGACAAAATAGTAACATACACCCCACTAACTGGAATAGTTAAAAATGTGTTATAAAAAACAGTTTTTAGGTGGGGGGCGATTGTTATAAAAGGGGGAAAAAGAAGTGAAAATTTCATTATTTGTTTGACCATCATATGGGAAACTTCGCTTGCAAAATGAGTTCACATACAAATACTAACGAAGAAGAAACTACACCACTTATAGCCGACAACAGTTCCGATATAGAAAAACAAATTGAACAAGAAATGGATGAGTTCCTCAAGTTTAAGCATAAGAAAAAAGAAGAGGAAGTTGAAAAAGGAATTAAAAAAAGAAAAGTCGATGACATTATTTCCACCAATATTTTAGCAGAGGTATTTCTTAGAATCTACTATCCCATCTCATCATGTATGACAAAAAGCATATCTGCCGGAGTAATAAAATCATTGGAGTATTCACCAACTATTATTTTGAATCATGGATCTAAAATGGTGTTTTTCTCTGAAATTTCCTGGGAATCGTTTATGAAGCATCTACATCTTTTAGAATGTTATTTGAGTAACAATACATATGGAAGAAGAACAAAATTAAGTTTGCTAGAATCAAATATTGAAATCGATATAGTAAAACATCGAGGAGGACAAATTGTTCGTTTTAGAGATTTAACTAAACATGACATAAAAATACACCTTACAAAAGATGAATTCTACACCCTCAGCTGTGCTACAGGTCCTATCACAAGATATTTAAAACAACTAATATTTTCAAGCGCGATCATAAAAGAATATTTAACCGATACATTGGATAGACAACCGTATGTACCAATCCTATACGGTCCCGTAGATACTTCCATTTTCAATAGAATACCTCACGAAGTTGATATGTGGAGACAGTTGCACAACTATCAGACTAACTTCGGTATAGATGAAGAAGCACAAGAAATGAATGAAGAAGCATCTTGCAGCAACCAACCCGCAGTATAAAAAGACGCCCTCCATAATTTTACAAACAGTCCGATACCGACCTTTGTCATGAATAAACAAGTTTCATTTTCAAACCAATACCAAATAATGGAGGTGAAACGAGGTATAATTGAATTTCAAGCGTTTCGCGGTAACGACGGACATTTTATTATTAAAGAGTTAGTTATTCTAGACATGAACACATCTGTGGTTTATCACTATTTATTCCAACCTCCTATACCGTTCAACAGATTAACTACTAAAGCAAGAGTGACAAACAAATGGTTAATGAAACATTTTCACAACTTGAGATGGGATGAAGGTTTTATCCACTACAGTATGGTGCCGCACATTATGAATCATTACTGTAAGGAATTTAAAATTATCTACACAAAGGGATTGGAAAAAACCGCTTGGATACAAGCATTTACAAACCATGAAGTGATAAATGTGCAAGTAGATAGAGATTTTCAGTGTCATTTTGCCAACATTTGTATCTCTACCAAAAACTTTAAACATCGGCAGTCCCAATGCGCTTTAAAGAACGCTTATCGTTTGAATGCGTATCTACAACAGAATGGTGGGGGGTGGGAAGGATATAAAAGCGACAACGCAACCATGACCCAGCATGAGTATTACTCTAGCCTCCGAACAGTCGACACCTCCCACACAGATTCGCAAGACTAAGAATAATATCAACAATAAATAAGAAGAAGAAAAAGTAAAGATGACGTCACAAACATTTTTACAATCTCTTGTCGATCAATTTAACAAACATTCAAAATCTACCGTCTTACCGACTAAAAGATGTTCAGAATTAAAAGAAGAAAAACATTATGTTATCCACACCATTAAGAAGATGGAAACTAGTGTTGGGGACGCCATCAACGTTACACTGAGTGAAGCGCCCTACACGCCCGGTGATGAACCTAAATTTCAAACATTTCTTCCCAAGCGCTTCGTGCACCTCCTGCAAAACGAAGATCTACGCCTTATCCACCCCGGCTCTCTGTACTTGGCATCCCACGGTCCAAGCGGAAGCAATTCAACGGAACTTACACTTCACGTCATGCCTACTGCCAACAACTAATTTATTATTTGCAATACTTTTGTACACCTTTGTGAATTATTTTAAAAATAAATAAAGATATAAAAAAAAATAAAAAATAAAAAGCAATATATCACTATGTGTTTTTTGCACATGGTGATATATTGCTTTTTAAAAAAAATAATTTTAGATGACCTTGACCTAATTACAAAAACTATATAAAGGGAATAATTTTCAAGGGGATTTCCTCAGTCTACAATTGACTTCCGTGCTGTACACATCTCCCTTGGTTGTCCAATTATTTTAGACGACAACATGTCTCTAAAAATCAAATGCGCATCATACGATACCTCCACCATCACAACTTTTGAACAACTCGACAATTTCACTAATGAATTGCGAGTACTTCTCGCAGGCGGTTATCACTTAAATGCCGATGTTTATGTTACAAATAAGAAGATGTTTTCAAAACAAAACTACTGCGATGATGAAGTGTACTTTTCCACACAAACAGCAACAACATCCAGCCCTTGTACTCAAAATAATGTTAAATTCCACAAATACTACTAATGTTAAATTACAATAACAATACTCCATCAACTTGAGGCTTCGCTATAAAAAGGCTGTTCAACCCAGACTAAATCATCATTTACTTTTTGACAACCGCAGCGATAACAACTACAACTACTATGCTGTACCGAATGATGATTGAATTTAATGGTAAAATATTTGGAAAGGACTATCAAACGGTAGAAGAGATGAGCTCCGATCTTGATGTATTAACTAAAGAAGGCTTCCAACCAAAGTTAATTCTAAAATTTCCAGAAGTACATCCACTATCCACTGAAGATCTCGTCGCAATGGCTAGAGCAAAAAAACAAGAACATGAAGTAAATATTAAAAAGGAGAAAGAAGAAAAGAAAGACGAACCTATATCTTAAGTACACAACTATTTAATATTTGTACCCCATTCTTTTTTAAAACTCCATTTGGTTGACCTTGAAATTACCCCCACCACTTTTTTCTTTTAATAAAACTCTCTATTCTATACTATACACCTTCATTTCCCAACTCCACTTAGAACCGTCAACATGGAAAAGAAAAAAGAAGACTACAAACCACGCTACTGTTGTGAACAAAAATGTACCGATATAGGAAGATGGATGGTAGACGGATTAGCTTGTAGAAAATGTGAATTCTTCGGTTCCTGTTACTGCAAATGCAAAACAAAACAACTACCACCACCAGAATTGCAAACCTTCAAAATTTATAAATCAAGATACTTCCACACTTGCTGTCCCCAAAGGTGTTTCAAATTTCACCCAGAAAGACTTTTTAATTGCCGAAAGTGTGATGCATATTATAAAGACGACTTTTGTACATGCATTAAAAATTTGTGCAAATATAGATCAGATTGGTCTTCTGATCCTATTCAAGCTTCAGATGTATAGCTGTAGTCACTGACTGCAGCTCTTTTTTAAAATTTCATTTGGTTGACCTTGAGATTATCCCCACCACTTATTTTACAATATATATTCTATATACCCTTTAACACACTTCTCATTTACACTACATTGCTTGGACTAACACCAACATGGGTGACAAATTTATTTCTTTTGAACATTTAATTACCGAAAGAGATGAGATGGAAACTCTATTTCACAACTTACTCACACTTATGGATAGGTATCCTTTAAAATGGATCAACATCAAAGTAAAATATGTGGATCCTACCAGAATATTTTCATCATCCTCATCATCTTCCAACAGTGCAGGGGAAGAAGAAGAACCAACTTATGGTATTACAATTATTGAATTAAACAGCGAAGAACAAGACAATCAAATTCAAATTATAAATAAACTTACTATTTAGTTTACAAAAGTGGTTAGTATTTCTATTCTATATTAGAACTATTATTGTTATTTTATTTCCCACAACCTACCTGTATGGTGTTTCGCGGCGAACTGCGGTAACCACAGTTTTCTCACTTCTCGTTTTCGATTACCCCCACTCTTTTTCTTCCCCCCACCACTATTCCCCGATTCCATATAAGCGACCGCCTTACCGTCGCTCACCATTTGTTTGCCTACCGCCGAACGATGAGCCAGCCTCAATTAGCAAAGAATACTACTACTTTTGCAGTAACATCGCAACAAGATTTACGGGATATTTTTCAAACTTTAACCGATGTTGTAAACACGCCAAACAACACAGTTGCTATTACTGTTGAAATTACCTACAATTGTCCAGAGTGTGAAAGGATGGAAAGCGAGAATATTGAAGAAGAATTAGAAATGCCAAACAACAGTCCTTCATCCGCACACGATTCAACACCAGATGATGAAAGCTAGTCCTACACAAATATTCTTTTTCAATCCCCCCACCACTTTACATTAAATATATATCCTCCCCTTATTTGCTCTCCTCATTTCATCGCCTACTTTTATACTATCTACACCGCTCCTCTCTAACCTATACACAAACATGATGGACGGCTTTTCAATCACATCACAATTGGAAGACGATAAATTAAAACTCGAAATTAACAGAATACAATTGGAAGCACAAAATCAGGAAGAAATGATCCGGCTGTTAAAGCTCTTCAAATGCGTACTATGGTTGGTATGCCTCTATCTGCTTATCGCCATCACCATCGGCATTTACCAGACCGTCACCGCCAAACATCGCTTGGACACCACTTCAAATAAAAATTCTACTTGGCTTTCCTAAAATAAATTATTAATTCCCACAGCCCCACACACACACACACACCCCATCCGCTCCCGCCGCACTCCCGCCCGCCACTCATCCCCAGACTCCCCACCTTTTTTAAAACCCCCTCCAGATGACCTTGACACACTTACCTACCCCTCCCCAAACCCCCTAAATCACCCCCAAATCAACAACACACACCTGCCAGTTACAAACGCTGACCTTGACCTGTGCCAGGACCGGCAAAATCCATCTACTATAGGTCGAATAATAATTTAGTATTTGAAATTTATATTCAATAAAACCAGTCATCTAGGGTTACTGTTTTCTTTTTCGTAATTAATATGATTGCAACATAATTCACTACGGAGAGTGCGTTTAACAATTACATTAATGAAAATTATAAGAGTTGCGTAATAACTCTCACCTTAATATCTAGTTACAGACACAGTATATCACCCCATTAAAATAAATTAAATTAATTCTCAATTATCTATACGATATTAGCTGCAGTAATTATGAACGATTTAAATATTTTATCAATAAATGTCCAATATATTTATGACAATGTATACATATTCAAATAAACAGGGACATTCCGTGTTAAAACTTTTTTAGTTTTGCCCTCGAAAACCAGAAGAAAATAAAGTGCTGATGCTAGGATTACTTCTCCTTAGGGTCACGGGAAGCGCTCTTTCTACATCTTGAATAATAAAATGAGCATAATTGTTAAAAAAAAATAAAAAAATAACAAACTTCTGTAAAATTATTCTATTTGTTTCCATTCAACCAATCAGAATAATGCTTACCATCTTGGTGGTGCTATCGGTGTTTCAGGGGTGGTGTTCTCACTTCCCCATAAGGATGTCCCTACTTATTTGGTTATGTATACATTGTTTATGATGAGTAAGTTGTAAAAGAAAACATCTTCTTTTATTACAGAGATTATAACTCGAAAGAGATTTTTACAGACACATTTATAGCCCTAAATTTTACAAATAACTGTTCTTTCTGTTAAAAATGATTTATTACACCTCATAGCACTATGTACATTTAAGGTGTTTGTAAAAGAATCACCCAATATTAAATGTTTTTATTAAATCTACTCAGAATACACATATACTCTGAAAGAAAAGGGTAAATTCACTATTGTGAACAAACTTCAGATCAATGCGAGCTCTCTTCTTTGACCTGCAGATGTTCATGTCATAATTTTCCTCCAGAACTAGAGTGATTGGATGCGATTGCTACAATAATTCCCTAGTCTAAGACTTTATGCCATTAAAACACATATGTTGTTTGGAAGAACTTCTTGATGCCCAAGGTTTGGGTCTGTTCTTCTGATCCTGCTTCACCGGATTCTCAGTTTGCTATGGCATAATAATATCCTTGACCTTAAAGTATAGAATCATTGCAAAAATTACTCAATTGCTCGTATATTACTGCATCAGCGAAAAGTAAAAAGTGGAAAGTAAAAAAAAATAAGGAAAAAAGTAAATGATAACATTAACATTTGCAGGAAAAGTAGGAGAACTCAAATTGAACTGCAGTTGGCCAAACAATTTTGAACTTACTATTTCATAATAATATATAGGGTGTCCATCTTCAATCTACAAATTTTGTTACTGGGGACCGAGGAGGTCAAAACTAGAACATAATACAATCCAACATATGTAACATCTCAACCCGTTTTCTGTTTGAAGAAAATGTCGGTCGGAATATAACCTTTAATCCTATACTATAATACGAGCAACGTATGAAGGGATGTGTGTTCCTCGATCTTGAAATCTAGCGGGTGGATTTTGATTTAACTTCGCATTTAAGAGTGTTTTGGCCCAAAAATAAGTTGAGAAATATCCTCAATCCCAGGAATAATTGAATATGGTCTAAATTTAAGTTTAAAAATCGTAATTTTTAACATTGGTCTTATGTGTTGCTAGTAGTGCAAAAGTAAGGCTTTTGGGCCAGTTCAAGGTCACCCGAGCGATGACGTCATCGATGACGTCATCGAGGTCAATGACCCCATCGATGACGTCATCGATTGCATCATCGATGACGTCATCACCAATGACGTCACTTCCTTGACGTCACACCCATGACGTCACAGAAATGACGTGCTGATGACGTCATCACCCCTTACGTCACCAAGATGACGTCATCGATGTCACAAAGGTCAAGGTCACGCTGAAACCTAAAATTTTTTGGCACTTTTGCTGTTTCTCGCACTACGCTCCGAGTTTCAGTCACAGTTACCATGACCTTGACAACTTGGAGCGAATTTGCGATGAGAAACAGCAAAAGTGCTGAGGAAACTTGAAGTTTGCAACGTGACTCTGCCTAAACCGTCATGTGACACCGCTCGGGTGACCTTGAACTGGCCCAAAAGCCTTACTTTAACCATTACTGCAACCGCGATGTGCACCCTACGACAGACACCGAGCGACTGACTGTCCGGCCCCGCGCACTCTAGGTATATGGGAAGTGGTGGGGGGAACTGCGAAGACCTCGGGAAACTCGAAAATGTCAAGCCAGGTAGCACCGTTTCGGTGCTACCTTAAATTTACATGTTAAAGTGTGATGACCTTGAGGTCGACTGTGAACCTGGGGCTTAGGATTGTGTTTAACAGCTTGACGTTTTCGCCAGAGTTCAAGTGTGGTGACCTTGAACTGGTTAAAATTAAAACTGCACAGCAGACTGCACAACACGGATGTGCACCCTACGACAGCTGCCGAGCGACTGACCTCCAGGCCCTGCGTACTCTAGATATATGGGGAAGTGGTGGGGGAAATTTCAAGGTCATTCAAACGGAGTTTTAAAAAAGTCAAAGAGTAGAAAGACTACTCTTGTGAGTCTATAGCGATTTCATTGATAGTGAGTGCTTCGGTATGCCAAGTTGATTTGTATTGACACGCTCCTAAATAATGTTTGCAAAAACCTGCAAAATGATTGTTGCACAATTTGCAGCCAGTTAGCTGTTTTAGTTTAAATTCAATGCAACGTTCAGGGCAACAAGTGTACTTATGCCCTCTCATTTGGTACACATGGAATGTCTTCAACTTCGGTTTCGGCTTCTTCCAAGACTTGCACTTACACATGCACTGACCAAAAGCTTCACATGTTCTACAAGCCAGGCCATCCACCACATCAATGTCATTTGGCCATGAAAAACATTTCTGTTCGCAACAGTAGTTGAGTTGACTTTCCATGTTGCTGCGGTGAAGGTGCGCAATGAAATAATGCTGTAGTCAGTGAGAGTGCACCTTAAATAAACTCAGTGGAGGGGGAAAGGTCAAGGTCATTCAAACAGAGTTTTAAAAAAGATGACTAGTCGTCCTCCTCGTCCGTCGTACTTGGAGAGCTGTCAGACGAAGAGCCCCGTGCAGGTGCTCTCCAGATGAAATGTATATCTATTTGAAAGCGCAGGCCGGGATCTTGTACCATCAACTCCTTCAATCTATTACATACCAATTCCACTTTGTACACATTGTTAATAATCAACACCCAAGGCTTTGGCTGAACATAACGTGTAGTTGAGTCAGCCTCGCAGACAGTTACATCTTCCGGTGATATTGGAGTGTATAAATGTGTAAAATCTCGTTGCTGAGGCTGGCTTGAAGTTGAAGGTTCTGTGCCGACCCTGGTTGCATCAAAATTCAAATCCATTCTACATTTAAGAGGTGCAGGGTTCCCGTTGAATACATTGAGTAATTTTTGATACAAGACTTCCACTTCTGTCGCATCCTGTAAATGAACAGTCCACCGCAAGGGAAATGCTTCGTCCGTAGTGGAGTCAACTTGAGAAAGAGTTCCTTCCGCCATGGCAGCTAAGCAAGGAATGAGGTGAGCTGCAGTCAGTTGTAACATTATCGAAAAGTAGAGGGGGAAATTTCAAGGTCATTTAAAATTGGGTTTAAAAAAAGGAAGGAGTGGAGGGGAAAGTTCAAGGTCGTTCCAACATCAGTAGTGGAGTCAGCTTGGCTGATGGTGTTGTCCGCCATGGTTGCTTGTCGAACAAGGAATGACGGGTGATGTGATACTCATACAGGAACATGGTGAAGTGGTGGGGGAAGTTTCAAGGTCATCCAAACGGAGTTTTAAAAAAAAGGAAAACCTACAAAGTAACATTGAAACTTTCCAACTGATGGTGGCGGGCGTTTTCTTCTGCAACCTTGCCGACACATGTGACTATACCATATAGTATGAAAAGTACAACCATAATAAGGCCGAACAATAAAAGATAGCCGTTGACTATCATGATATTTTCTGAGTGGATCTGCTTTCTTCTTATCTCCCTCTCTTGCATCCTCTTCTCTAACTCGTGGATGAAGTCGCAGCATGCGTGAGGACATCTTTCATCTGTTGGTAGGTTTGCCATTGTTGATGTTGTCGGTTTGGCTGTTGAAGATGGAATGAGGTTTCTAATCGTGATGTGCCATGTACACCAATAGTGAAGTGGTGGGGGTAGCAAAGCAGTGGAGGGGGAAGTTTCAAGGTCATTCAAATTGTGTTTTAAAAAAAACCTATCTTGTTACTGAGCTAATATGTCAGTAACAAGATAGGTGTTTTTGCTCTTTTACTTCTTTAATATAATGAAAAAATAAACTTATTCTACAATGGTTAGAACAAGAAATACAACTGCTAGTCAGCTGAAGTAATCCAAGTTGTCCGGCTCGGTCTTCATGGACGTCGGTGAGGAAGCTGTCGATGAGTGTCCAGGCTCTTCCTTTGGCTGCCGGGTGTTCCGTATATTGCAAGCGTAGACTTGCACATTTATACGGTAGCCTCTTGCCACCATTAGCTGCAACTCCTTGTACAAATCGTTCAGCTCCTGTTGTGTCTTGATAGTCACCTCCTCATAGCTGGCACAGCTTACGTTGAGAGACATCCTGATGTTGCTAGGTTGGCTGCTGGAGTAGAAATGAAGCCAAGGCACAGCGCTTGGAGGTATATGAAAAAGTGGTGGGGGTGTTTGCATTCAAACAGGTTTGACTTGTAGCGTGGTGGGGGTAACTGTGAAATGCAAAGGTCAAAGGTCAAGGTCACCCGCGAAGTTTAAAAAAAAAATGCAACATATCAATATGTGACAAACTTCACATATTGATATGTTGCATTTTTTTGTCTTTTGTATTTTTTTGTTTTTTATGGTTTATTTATTTATAAAACGTTACAATAACATATTTACAACAGTAAAACTTAAATCTAACACTGCTGCTTGTCGGCGATGTGGATGGTCAACTCGGTGGAATTGCTACCCGTGCAACCGTGGGAAACCAGGTAGAGACAGCCGGGTTGGATGGAGCGCAGATCCTCGTTCTGGAGGAGATGGACGAACCGTTTTGGCAGGTAGACTTGGAACTTGGGCTCATCCCCCGGAGTGAACGGTGCCTCGCTAAGACTGCAGCAGATGGCCTCTCCAATTGTAGTCTCCATCTTCTTCATGGCGTGGATAATGTAGTGCTTCTCGTCTTTAAGTTCGGAACACTTCTTGACGGGTAGTATGGTAGATTTGGAGTGAGCATTGAACTGCTCAACCAAAGTTTGCAGGAACTGGTGAGATGCCATGGTCGAGATATAGATCGTCTTCTTCGTATTCTTGCTGGGAGATGTTGTCGTCTCGGAATCTCGAGTAATACTCATGCCAGGTCCCGGTCTGCTCCTCACTTATATAACCCCCGTTACCCCCACCACTCCCCATTTCCCCACTTTGAAGGTAAGATGCGAGTTTATAGGCGTTTTTTAAAGCGCAATGTCTATCTTTTTCATGTTCTGGACTTTTAGTACAAATACAAACATTTTCCATCGTATACTTGTAATTTTTATCCAATTCCACATCATTAACCGGAACATGAGTAAATCCTTCGATCCATCTTTTCTTTTCCAGCCCCTTTGTGTAAATATTGGTAAACTTGTCTGAAAAGTGATGCATAATGTGATACAAGTCCGTGTAACTTGTAAAACCATCATACCAATCAATATGATGGAAGTGTTTTGAAATCCATCTGTTGGTAGTAGCGGCTTTACTGGTTAAAGATGAATAAGAACATGGTGGTTTAAATAAAAACGAATAGGGAACACTTGTATTGATGTCGAAAAACACAAGTTCTTTTATGATAAATCTATCATCATTACCCCGAAACGCTTGGAACTCAATTATACCAGGTTTGGACTTTACTTGTTCTTCTTCCTTGTCCATTGCGAAGATCACTCGTCTGCTCATGACGAAGTCCAAAGGTCAACTGATTTCCACACCACGGTAGGTACGACTTTTATACCCGGCCGTACAGTTGTTGGCGCGTTGGTGTATATTTAACGTGGGCACCGTCCCCGGTAGGCCTAACCCCACAAAGTGTTTGATATTGTTTTAAAAATTAACCATTGCTGTGTAGTTAATTGTCATTTAGGTTTCCATCTTTACATTTTCCTTGTTTTCATTTTCATCACTAACACTTGATTCTTCTCCTCCTTCTTCTTCCTCTTTTTCATGTTTTACTGATTTCTTATGTAGTTGAGCGTACTTTTCCAATTGTCTCCACATTTGTACTTCATGAGGAACCCTATTGAATATAGAAGTATCTACAGGTCCGTACAATATAGGTGCGTCCGGTTGTTTGTCCAAAGTGTCTTCCAGATAATCTTTAATAATTGAACTTGAAAACACCAGTTGTCTCAAGTATCTCGTTATTGGTTCAGTTGCACAAGTTAGAATAAAAAACTCTTCTCGATTAAGTTGAATCTTGTTATCATGTCTTGTTGTGTCTCTAAACCGCAACTGATGATCACCACGATGTTTAACAATATCGATTTCCACATTTGAATCCAAAAGGCCTACTCTTGTCTTTCTTCCAAACATGTTACTACTTAAATAGCATTCTAGCAGATGCAAGTGTTTCATAAACGATTCCCAAGCAGTGTCCGTAAACAAAATCATTTTGGGTCCATGAGTTAAAATTACAGTAGGGGAATAATCTGTAGATTTCATAACACCGATTAAAACACTTTTGTCCAAACTGGAAGAGATTGGGTAAAATATTCGCAAGAATACCTCACTTAATATGTTAGGAGAAATATTATCTTCAATATCCCTTTTCCTCTTGTGTGCATTCTTTCTTCTTTTACCTTTTTCCTCAACATTATTACTGGCGTGGAGTTGTCCGCAAGCGTTGTGTTCATCTCCCTCCGGTTGACCTTGAAGATCTAAAAAGTCGGATATCTCCTTCTCAATATCTACTACATTTTCTTGTGTACCACTAGGAGAAGCCATATTGAATAAGATGCTACCCATACAACAACAGGCAACAAACTGATAAGGAGCGAGCTGAACGCTCTGCTTTTATACTCGCGGAATGCATTGGAATGTAGGAAAACCGGTCTTTTACAATACATTTTAACAATTCCAGTTAAAGGTGTGTATGTTACGATTTTATCATGTAGAATTAAACAGTATGCAGTTGTATTAGCCGATATAGGCGCGTTGAATTCCATTTCTATTTTTATATCTACACTTGATGATTTTACCGATTCATTTTGTTTAGAACAATCGATTACAACTATAGGGTAACCATCTAAGTATTTTTCTGGTGATAGTAAAGGTGCATTCGTTTTACCATAATATGAACTTTGGAATCTTGCATACATATCGTACAATATGCTGTACTTTTTATTAGCGAATGACACATTTAAATTATCGTATGGAAAAAATTGTGAATTTAAATAAACTTTAATATTTTTCAAGTTGCAATGATCAAATTGGCCTGCATGTTTGGTGATGGTGTCTCTTCTGCCTGTTTGTAAACCAAATATAATATACCTGGCTCGTTCCACATAATTAGATGTTTTAACTGTCCAAGTGTGTCGATCCGTAGTTGGCAAGCTGGGATGTTCATGAAATTTCCAACTTCTAAAAGGAATTACAATATCACGATCAGCCTTTAACTTTCTTAATAGTAGCATTCTATGCTCGTCAGCTAATTTTACATGTGGAACTCTCCATACAATTTTGTCTAATGTTAATTTCCATTCTAAAGTTGCATCTGTTGTACCGTCTGGAGCTTTAATAATATCTTTATCGTTTGAAGATCTCAACAAAACTAATTCTTGTTTAACGTTTAATATTATTTTCCCATAATCTTCAGCAAAACCAAGCAACAAACGTAACGGAATATGAAAATCAAAATTTCCATTTGTATCTGGAGTGATTGTGTCTTTTGCAGGTAAAACCCATCCTGCAGGTTGTATTAAATTGGTTTCATTAGGTGATATAGATGTTAATCCCTTTAAAGTTGTTGCAATACCTACTTTTTTAGTAGAATCAACTGTTACACCTGATATTTCATATCTAATTTCATCAAACAGGAAAGCCATGGGATTATTTATAAATGGAACTGTTGTACCAGTAGTAGTACCGTCCTTTTTAGTAACTTTTCCTTCAATATACAAGTAACTTTCACATGGTAGTGTGTAAATATCTTGATTTTGTATGGGAATACGAATTTCATCGTTATTGTTTAATTTTGATGAAGTGTAAGGGTTGTGGGTGTGATATTCTTTTTCCCATAGGGTTTCGTCGAATGTTGGACCCTGAGCTATATCCAGTATATCCATTATCGGTTACTTTTAATCCAATTCTCTCTAAGAAACGAATGTTCTCGCGTGTTAACTCCTCCACAGCTGAAGAGCTACTAATGCGGATTCCCGTAGGTTGTTCGCTTTTAAATGTTAAACCCATGATTTTGTATTAAAGTGTTGATTTTAAATGTAATCTAACCGTAATAGGCTCTTCTCGGAAATCTATCAAGTTACCGTCTTGATCCAATACGTTCAACACGATGTCTGAAATGAAAGTGGTGTTCAAAGGTAGATATACCAGGTTTTGCGGCTTTTCAACAATTTTAAATCCAGGTGGTACACTGGGGTAAAAAGTATGTATTATATGAGTATTTGCTCCATCTCTGTAAGCTCCTTGTATAATGTTACAAGTTATGTCTATACTATTGACTTTTAATATTGTTACAGTTTGTTTACCGGAATGTGTTTTATTTGGTTCTAAAATTGCTCCATCTTTGGGAAATCCTAATAAATCACCAATTGAGTTTGGCTTAGTGAAATCTATATAATATTTTGAAGTAAGCTCAGCTTTCATTGTATTATTATTACCTTTTAGCGATATATTGTCTTTTCCCATTTTATTTTGCAAAAATTCATTAATATGATCAATTTCATAAGAACCTGTGGGTAAACTGCACTCTTCTAAGTCTGTTAACTTACCACTGGCATCTTTTCCTTTATAATAATGCAATAAGTTATTTTTACCTTCCGTAACATTGGGAATAGAGTTGTAAGTTGTAAAATCCAACAGTGCTGCCTCCCAAAATCTTCCTTTTTGCAAGCGTAACGCTGGAAAAAGGATACTTCGTAAAGTGGACGATTTTCCTGTTAATAATACCGTATAGGAAGACATCTCAATAGTGACTGATACTTTTAGCTAGGAATTCCAAACATAAATGGCCGCATATTGAAGTATTATCAGGTTGTTCTCTTTTATAGTTGTAATATATGTTTTTAGCAGATTTAAAGTAATGTTCAAGTTCTTTAGGTGGTGGCAAATTTCCAAAACTATCAAAATAATATACATTACTATTTAGTTTCTTATAACACACCCAATGGGTGCCGGACCCTTCAGTATTATCCAAATTTACGATTCCAGTCTCATTTTTCCATATTTTCTTTGGTAAACTGTCTTTCATAAATACTCCGCGGAAAAATGGTATTTTTAAACAGGAAATATATTTAAATAATTCAACATTAGTCAACGCTTTATGTGGTATAACCAATTGATTTCTTTTATTTAATATGCACGATACGGTCTTAGGTATAGACCAGCCCCGTTTTTTACCATTGACTATATTGTCGGTTTTTTATTATTTTTCCTCGGAGAACGTCTTTTTAGTCTAATATTACCACCATGTTTTCTCTTGGTTGATCCTTTTTTATTCTTACCCCTCCTTTTTCCACCTCCTACCGCTGTTTTAGCCTTTATACCTGCTGTTACCGCTAAAGCTGCTGCTTTTTCCGCAATACTAGCGTCACTAGACTTTACTCGTTGCCAAGCTATATTCGCTAGCTTTTTATCAGCGATTGACCTATTTTTTGAATCGGTAAACGTGGAATATGCGATATCGTGTTCTTTACAAGCCTGATCTAACTTATTTATGCCTGGATCACCTCTTTCCAGTCGTTTTTTCAATTTAGTTCCTGGTCCGCAATACTGATAACCTCCCGGTATGTGAAATTCGTATGGTAAACCATCTATTGCTCTGTTTACGATAGATCCTACTGGAATACGATTTAAAGCTTTACTTAACAGAGAAACCGCTGTGGACGTGATACCGCCTCCTTTCCGTATAGTGTCTCGATATGGACTGGTGTAATGAAACGCCATGATTGTCTTTTATATTTGAAAAGCGTAACCCATGTGTTACCTCTATGACAGGTTGCACATAAATGATGTAATATATGGTGTTATTTAGTTAAATATCAAAAGTACCCCAATCTGATGATCTAAACTTTTGTGTGTTATGATTAAAAAAATATTTATAAAGAATTTCTTGTTTAATCCATGTATTTCTCATTTTTCGTCAATAGGTTTATGTTGTCCTGCTACAATAAAATTATGCATATCAAATAATAAATTACCTATTACTTTAACAAGAAAATTAACAGTTACAGCGTTATTGGCATAATCAGGGTCTGCAACATTTGTTAATCGTTTGTTATCACAATTCCACCATTTTTTTCCAGTTGGCTCTAATTGTATTATCTGTTCATAAGTAACAGCATCACCAGGCTTTTCACCAATACCTAATTTGTCAATAACTTTCCTTTACCATCCCAAACATAATTGTTTTCTTCAAGTAAAGTAAACTTTTTATTTCCTTGTACAAATACATCTCCTTGACGTGTTACTACTTGGTTTTGTTTCACAAAACCGGAGGTTTCTTGTTTTAAAGTTTCCTTCATTTGACCCACCGTTGCACCATCTGATGGTGCAAAACCATCTTTTACATTCGCTAAACAATTACCAAGACAGTCAATAACTCCTACATCACGTGTAATACAATGATCTTTGATGTATTTTAAATTTACAGCATCATTTTTATTTTTTGGATAACCTATATCGTTAATAACAAATTTATAAAAAGAAAACCCATCTTTTGTCTTTTCAGGTATTATAGAATGTAAATAGCGTCTATTTATGCTGTCTTTTTCATCTACAGGGTCTGCTACGTTGGATATACGCCGATTTTCAGCATTATACGTTTTTCCATTAAATTTTAACGTATTCTTTAATTCCGATGATAAATAACCTCTGTTTATTGCATCAGCGTTTTGATTTGGCTTACCAACGTTGGAAATTCTATGATTACCCGCGTTATATGTGTTTTTATCTAATTTCAGTGTTGGTACTATCTCTTTTTTTAATACTTTTAAATTTATTGCATCATTTTCATCTGTGGGATCATTAATGTTTTTTAACCGTTTATTACTAATATCATAATCTCCATCAGGTGTTTGTGGTAATCCAACACCTCTTTTTAAAGTATTAAAGTAATATAATCCATCTGATGAATACCGTCCGAACTTGTCAACACTCATGGTGCGACTGAATAACATTCTAGAGTGTAACCCATTTTTATAATATTAGTCCCGATTTCTAACCCATATCAGTTTTTATACAAATTCTTAGTCTTCATCAGTTACATTTGCATCATTCCCGGGACATTTAAAATATTTTAAATCTGCACTAATTAATGATCTGTCTGCTTCATTTCTAAATACATGATTTTTATGAATAAATTCCTCACCAGACAATTTTCTAAATCCGCTAAATGAATTTGGATCTGCAATTAATATATTTTGATAATCATTTACATCCATTAATTTAAATCTTTTGGTATTATAAATAAACTCTTGATTTGCACTATCATATTGTAATGTTTGTCCTACAGTTGCAGCATCCTTTGGATCTGTTCCTTGTGCCAAATTACCTATTTTCTTATTTTTCGCATTGAAAGTACTACCTTTTGGTTTGTCTAATATTAAAGATTGTTTTACTACAACACAATCGTAATCATCGATACCTGGAAATATGTCAATTATTCTTCTATTTGTACCCAACCAACTTCTATGATAATTGTTTGGATTAGTATGTAAAACTTGTAATAAAATCGGAACATCATGAGCATCTGTAGCTAATTGCGCATTTGATAATTTCATGTCTTTGCAATCCCAAACATTATTTTTTTGTTCAAGTAAAATAAACTTTTCATTTCCTTGTACAAACACATCACCCGACCGTGATACTACTTGATCCTGTTTTACAAATCCAGATGTTTCTTGCTTTAAAGTTTCCTTCATTTGACCCACTGTTGCACCATCTGATGGTGCCGAACCATCTTTAACATTCGCTAAACAATTACCTAGACAATCAATAACTCCTACATCACGTGTAATACAATGATCTTTTATATATTTTAAATTTACAGCATCATTTTCATTTTTCGGATAACCTATATCGTTAATAACAAATTTATAAAAAGAAAAACCATCTTTTGTCTTTTCAGGTATTAATGAATGTAAATAGCGTCTATTTACGCTGTCTTTTGCATCTTTAGGGTCATCTACGTTGGATATACGTTTATTTTCAGCAGTATACGTTTTTCCATTGAATTTTAACGTATTTTTTAATTCTGATGATAAATAACCTTTGTTTATTGCATCAGCGTTTTGATTTGGCTTACCAACATTGACAATTCTATGATTACCTGCGTCATATGTGTTTTTCTGTAGTCTTAATGTTGGTGATATCTTTTCTTTTAATACTTTTAAATTTATTGCATCGTTTTCATCTGTGGGATCTTTTATGTTTTTTAACCTTTTATTAGTTATATCATAATCCCCATCAGGTGTTTGTGGTAAACCAGCTCCTCTTTTTAAATTATTTGCGTAATATAACCCATCCGAGGAGTAACGTCCGAACTTGTCGACACTCATGGTGCAACTGAATAGTAATCTAGTGAGTAACGCATTTTTTATGAGATTACCCACGGTTTCGGAGTTCATCCACTAAAGCCACCCATTCGTTTTCCAATCCAGTATGACCCGCTTCTTTAGCTTCATGTATTAGTTTCATTCTATCCACCAATTTATTGATATTATTGTAATAAATCACATTTGTGTTATATAGTTTCTTCATTAAACCTGTACCTGTAACAGATTTGTTTCTTTTTCTTGGTTCTGGAGCACTTATATCCAAAGTGGATGACACAAACCTTCGTTTTACAGGTTTTTCTTGGCATTATCGGCATTGGTTGTCTTCTCGTTGTTGGTATTAACTTGGATACAAATACTCTATATTTTAAAGACCTAGATCTAAAAACTGGTTGGTCAGCTAAATATTTTCTCCTGTATGCATTGGTGTGTTCCAAAATCTGTTTATATGCTTTCATGTCTTCTTCTTTAACTAACAATTCTAAAGGCTTTTTTTCAAATAATAATTCAAATAATCCTCTTGTGCCCTTATATCTTTGATTACCAACAATAATATTATCATTTTCATCAATGTTTACCGGGCTATTACCAACCATTAAACCTTCTTCTGTTAATCTTACTCCATAACTATGGTAGTTTTTATTAGGATTTATTCCAGCTAACATTTTTATCATGTATTTCCTTCCTAAAGGTCCTTTGTTATGAATGTTTTCACCCAACAAGCTTATGTTTGACGGACCTTCCCTTGCTTCTTCTTCTTTTTCCTCTTCACTAGCAGTTGATACATCTTCATGTCCTCTTTTAGCTTTTACTTCATATAATTCTCTTATACCACTATAGTCTGGTGATTCTAGCTCTCTTTCAGGTTCTCCGCCGGTAAAACCACTATATGTAGAGGATTCCAGGTCTTCATCACTAAAATCTTCTGATTTTACATTTTCTCTTTCAAACTTTGTAATAGGTGCAATTGCATCTCCTTCCAAAACGGGTTTAGCAAATTTTTTGTTTAATTGTTTCAAGGGTTCAGTAATAGGTTTAAAAGTAGATTCAAGAAATTTCTCCCTTTCGCTAATACCTAATTTTAATGCTCTGTTTTTATCTCGAATAGAATCACTAAGTGATTTTATTTCCTTTATTAACTTTTCTTGGTTAACCATGTTTGTAGCAAGACGTGTTGTACAACAATGAATGTTTTACATCATGATCAGTGTATTAGTATAAATTTATCAAATCCTATCCTGTATCGACCATTGTTTAGCGGTTGTTCCTTCATAATTGTTAAAACCCCATATTTTTCAGCCCAAGCCTTTCCACACAACTCTTTAAATCGTTCAAATGGCATATCCGCACTTACATGGTCATAATATATGTGTTAATATATTATAACCATAATATAGGTTGGTTTCATCCTGTTTAAATACAATTAACATGTTTGCATTGTCTCTAATGAGCTGTTTCGGTATTTTGCTGTAAGTTTGACCAATATAAATGCTATCTATGTTGTTATGTCGACCCATGGCGAAGTAATTCCTTATTGTATTTTGATTTTCACAAGATACATCGTCAAATATGAATACTGAGAATGGTTTAGCCTCTTGCGGTTGCATGACACTCTCGCTCGCGTTAAATTTAAAATATTTAACTTCAGGTACATTATTGAGTATTTGTTCCAATAACTGATATTTCGGTTGTTGTAGTGACTTTGAAAATACATATAAATTATTAAAACGTAAGCCTTTAGGGTTTGTAATCAAATTGAATACTACATTTGTTTTTCCACAATTGGAAGGACCGGTAACCAGACAACGCACCGTGTTTGGTAACAAAACACCGTGTTTCCCAGTATTGAATTGAGAACCATCCACTGTGAGTTCATCTATATTATTAATAGTAAAATTGTCTTTTTGCGGTATTATCTCCATCCTTTGTAATGGTTCAACCCAAAATGATGCTCTAACATTATATTAGATCCTTTTTAGGTATCCAAGAATCTTCCGTCTTATTAAATCCTAACCATCGTACTTTACTTATCTTTTTTGCGTTGCAACACCTTTTCTACTAGATATACATCACCTACTGTTGAGTTTAACATTCATGTCCATAAAAACCTCCTTCAAGCAATTGTCCTTTATTATCTTTTAAAATGTAAGTTTCTGGTACTGTAGGTTGCACTTAAATACGGTAAATACCTCATTTGTCCAGTTTGGAAGATATCTTTTACTGAATACACCTTTGTATTTGCTTATTCGCACTTTATCACCAACATTAAACCTTTTAGGCTTTAGTTTTCAACTCTTGGTTTAGTATTCAGTTTTATACGTTTTAATACAAGTTTTTCATTTTTATTAGTCACCTGGCTTGGTTTCATACCGATAGTTCTATGAAACTTGTTATTGTAATCGCTTATAAGTTTTGGTAACATATCAATCCATACGTGCGATCCTCTGTTAGAAAACATCTTATACATCGCACCTTTTAAAGTTCTGTTGAATCTTTCAATTATTGATGCTTTTACCTCTGAATTGGTTGAGTAATGGTTAATGTTGTGTTTTTTCATTAAATTTGCAAATTCCTTATTGAAATATTCTTTTCCATCATCAGTTTGTAAATGTTTTATAGTATGTTTGTCTCTTTGTATAGCTGTTTCCATTGCTTTTGTAACACTTTTGCCACTTTTATCTTTTAGCGGTAAAGCATCTGCCATTTTTGAAAAACAATTAATAATAGTCAATATGTATTTAAATCCTCTATTTTGTTTACTATAAGGAATCATTTCGATTAAATCCGCTTGATATAAATCATTTATTCCTTTTATCACTGTATTTCTTCGTGGAAACTTTCTTCTTGCAGGTTTATGAAGCTCGTTGACAATTTCTTGCTTCAAGTTCTTCATATTGCAGGTTTGAATGTTTCATGTATCACATGTATAATCACAATGAATGTTGTCTTAAATATTCACATCATTTATATAGGTCAAGGTCATCAAAACTTGTGTAAAAAAATTGGGAACACGGCGTTGGACTTGCCGTGTTCCCCATTTTTTTACGGAAGGAGAAAGGAATAAGGTCGAAGTTGTAGAAGGACGAAGAATAGGTTACTAGTCGATAGGGTTTAGAGAGTAGTGGCCAAAAGGAAGAGTGTGAATTTTATCCGGCATAATATGCCTTTTATCATCTCGAGCTGATAGTGCCCTTTTAACTTCAGTGACACCGTAGACCTCATGTTTAAAGCTTCTAATAGTGTTGAACGTTGCAGACATTGTAGAATCTTCAAACAAGCAGGTCTTGTAATGGTCAAATGTCACATGTTTCTTCAAGTACGATGTTTTGACTCCTTTTGCTTTCTTGACTGTTGGTGTGTTGTTCTCGTTGTACATTTTAAATGAATACAATTTTGCCATCAGTGCCACTATTTCTTCTAAAGGCATTCCATTTGCTTCATCTTTAAATTTTCCGATTACTTTTTTATTCTTTTCATTGTAATTTGGATGGTTCTTCGGATAGTCAGAGAAGTCAAAATCGTTTTTGTATGGGAAACTCCTTAGGTCTTCATACATGTCCAAAGTCTTTATCCAGTAGATAAACGCGTCGGTATCCATGTATGCAACTCCAATGTTGTCTCTTCCGTAGTGTTTAACCATTTTGTTGTAATGGAAATCATACATCAGAGTTTTACTTATATCCAAAATCGACATTCCAATGTATAACGGACGATCCATCACTATTGTTGTTTTTTTCATACTGACGGCAACTAGATCTTCGTTTATAATCATGGATGTTCCAAAATTTGGTTTTTGCACTAATTTTTCCAATTTCTTAGGATCACTTACTAATTTTACAATCTTGTGTTTCCTTTTGTTTTCTAAGGTCTTCCCGAAGATGGCGTTGTTCATCAATTTGTAAAAGTCCTTTTCAAATGCTGATGTTGCCGCTGCTCTTCTTGTAGTGTTGGAATCAATATATGGTTTCAACCAACAAGACTGGGTGAATTCAATTGCTCTATGAATTCTCACTACACGTAGACCCAAATCAAGAGCTTGTTGAACTACCCAGTAGTGAGCCACATACCGATCTTTATTCTCCAACGTCATCATCAATTTCGGCCATCTTCCTGTCGGTGAAACTTCAGTCTTGGCTAGGAGAGGCAAGTCGTAGTGATGGTCATGAAGGTGCTCCGGGTATTCAAAATCACAGTCCAAAATATAGCCTTTTGGACCATCCTTTGGAATCTGTGAGATGTCTCCGATGGTGGCCGGGTCGATCCATTTGAAGTCAGCGTAGGGAAGCGGATTTGACATTGCCCAACCATAAAGGTTGTTTGCGTCAAAGTAGCCAAGGTAGACCGATGGTTGTCTCTCGTCGAAGCCTGGGATGTACTTGTTGTTAGCTTTGACATGACGTGTTACAGCTTGTGTCAAACCGCCTCGTACACCAGATTCTATCATGAGCACCATATCAATATCTGTTAGAAGTTCCAATCGACAGTTGGTTGACTTTAGCATAGCTTGCCATGCTAATCCTGGAGATGTGTACGAGTGTAGAGGGTCCAGTCCATAGGCGGAGAAGCAGGTGTTTCGAAATTCTTCCATCACATCGCACAGCAGAGTTACGTCCAATTTTATGTAAAAGTCAGAATATTCCCCTAAGGTTTGAATGTTTAGTAGGTTCCAAACATTACAAGCATGATTGTAGTCTTCAACGGTGATTGCACTTTCATTTAACTTGCTATTGAAGGCTTCAATCGGTGGCAGACTGGTTTCTTCAAATTTTTCTGCAGAAGTTATGTAATCATAGGGGAACACTCCTTTACGCATTACTAAGTCCAATTTATCTTCAGGTACAATTTTGCTGGTTTCTTTAGGTCTTCTCTTCTTAGGTTCTCAGACAATTTACTCAAACTAGATGACATAAATCTATAAGAGTCTACGAAGCGAAGTTTAATTTTACCTACTGTTTTTGAGAAACTGATGTACTTCTCCAATGTTTCAGCTAATACTTCAATTTTTCCATCATCTCGTCCTAATTCTGGGATAATGAAGTGAGAGTCATAGCCGCTAAGATTGTGTAACACGACAGGGATAAAGTTTGGCAGTTTGTAATTTATATTGCATGAATTACAAGCAGCTCCTCTGTATAACCCTGTCAGGTGATCGTGATCTCTTACTTTTTGATTTTCTTTACTGAAGCTCTTCTTGCATAAATAACATCTTGTTGCCGAATTGCATTCTTCTTGTTGATTTTGGTTCAAAGGTTTCATAGGTACAACATTACCGTATAAGCGTTGCGCCTTTTCAGCAATGTCGTACAACTGGTCTACAAAATACTTAGCGGCTTCTTCACCACGGTAGAGTATTGGAGTGGATGTTAAGCCATAGTCTTGCAATTGTTCTTCAGGTAAAGTAGATTTCACCAATAAGCAAAAACTGTTAGGTTGATGCAATTGATATTTGGTTCTTCTAGTTACTTCACCATCCGGAAGTTCCTGTGGCACTAACGTGGATTCAAAGTCAGCGTAGATAACTAGTGGAATCCGGTATTGGTGAACTGTTTTATTGAACTGGACAAATGCTCTAGATGGTGGTGGCAGACTAATCTTCACTTCATAGTTGTCATTACAAAGACGTTGGTGTTCTGACAACCACTCTGATCCTCCACGTCTCAAGTCTTTGTTTGTGAAACAAAAGCATCTCTTACACACTGTTACTCTAATTTTATTTTTAGTCACTTGTCGTCCAACCAAAGTTTCAAAGTTCTTGATGTAAACATAATGTGATATTTCACCTTTGGTCAATAGCAGTAAATCCGTATGATTTTGACGTTCAGTCTTTGTAACTCGTAACGGGTATACGTTATTTGATTCGTCTAAACCAAACACATTAACTGAAACTCCTGGGTTTTTCTTTCAAATTTAGCAACATCATTAAGACTAACAGGATACGACATACCTTGGAAGTTATAGCGGTGTTGAACAGCTTCGTATGCTATGCTAGGTCTACAGGAATGGTCTTCCACATATTTTGCTAACATTGCATACCGGAAACATTCATTATCCTCATTTTTCACATTGATACATGATCTTGTATCTCGGATCACCTTTGGTAGAGGGATAAAGCTGCTTCCTCTCATACCATATCCATGCTTGTGAACCCTCACATCCATACCTTCAATTGATGATAGCGTCCAGCCGGATCCTCTTCCTTCATGTTCTTGAAGTTTCACTAGCAGTTCAACCAAACATTCTTCTAAAATTTCGTTGATATCAGATGTGGTTGTAAGGGTTCGGTTTTTAGCAATGAATGCTCTCGGTGAATTTTCACCATCGGTATTAGTAAACATAGCCTCCAACACCAATCCAAATTTAATAAAGTTCAATCTTGCCAATTCTTCCGTCAATGTTTTTACAACTAGTTTTTTAGCTTGAGTTATAAAATTTTCCAATTCTAATTGCACGTTATTAATTTTGAAATGAATTACAACTGGTCCTGGCAAGGCTGTAGTGCGCAGTTGTCTTATATCTTCCATATCCTCTTCTTGGGTACGCAGTTGTCTTACATCTTCCACTTCTTCCGTATCTTCTTCTTCCATTTTCTCTTCTTGAATAAATCCTCCAGCTGTAGATGGTCCAGCTCCGGCAAATTGAATAACACTTGGTCTTCTTCTTTGCATTAACTGTAAATAGCTAGCCCAGTCCTTCTGCTTATGGGGTTTTTCCAAAAACCGATCAATCGCATCCAAGTCTTCTTCACTTACTACAATCTCTTCTTTTCTGTCCTCTTCACGATGCAATTCTCGGTGTAACTGTAGATAGCTATCACAGTCGTCCATCTGCTTCTGGCAGTTTTCCAATAACCGATCAAACGCATCCAAGTCTTCTTCACTTACAACAATCTCTTCTTTTCTGTTCTCTTCATGATGC
>JAQYXR010001002.1:0-45562 GCA_030545055.2 Neoaliturus tenellus
CATACTCTCATCATTACCATGTCGAGCATCAGCAGCAGCATGACTTCAGAGTCCGCACCTGGTGTAACGATGGACCTGCGAACATCATTGAACACCTGCAAGTCCAGCTCTCCGGCCTACACCCGCCTGTCTGATCTGCGAGAGGAGTGCAGCTATGCGATCAGCGGGATGGAGCGTGTGACCACTCCATTCGGCGAGACAGTCGTCGTCATTCTCGAGGGACAAGTCGGCGATGATTTCTTCCTACGAGTCTACCTGCCCAGGCGTTTCAACCAAGTCCTGAGCGATCACGACATCGAGCGGTACAACAGCGGCTTCGGAGATCGCCTACGTCTGGTGAAGCGCAGTCCACTTCCAGGCAGTAAATTCACACCGTTGGAATTTTTGTAAAGCAAGAAAAAGAAGACTCAAGATTTAATTAACCTTTATAAATTTTGATAGCTTTCGTAAGCAATAAATAATCCATGTACATTACAGCATAAACTAATGTCTTTTATTTTAAGATGAAACCCCAAACCTTTATTCTAAGAAAAGTGTATGGTATTTAGTTTTAGTGTCAGTAGCAGTCATGAGCTTGAAGTGGCAGCATCCATTCTCAGCCATTGTGGCGGGTCCATCGGGCAGTGGTAAATCACATTTTGTGTCCAAGTTTATTGAACACATAAATGAAATATGTGATGTAAAATTTGCCAAAATCAACTGGCATTATGGTAGTGGTGGAGGAGGAGGTGATGTAAGTAATTCCAAAATAAACCACATTGAGGGCTTACCAGACTTGAGTGATTATGATGGTAAGGAACCAATACTGGTTATAATTGACGATATGATGCGTGAGGCAGATGATAGAGTGGTGATCTTTTCACGAAGGGTTGTCATCACCGTAACATCAGTGTGTTTTTCATTACTCAAATCTTTTTCATCAGGGTCGTGGGCAGAGAGACATCTCACTAAATGCTCACTACATTATATTTTTTAAAAATCCCAGAGACAGAGTACAAATCAGATATTTAGCCAGGCAGATATATCCAGACAGCACAAAGTTCATAGAGGAAGCCTACAGTGACGCCACAAAACAGGCACACGGTTATCTACTTTTGGACTTGAAACAGTCGACATCTGAGGACATGAGAGTACGCACTTGCATATTCCCCGAGGATCGTGTAAACTACGTGTACTTACCAAAGAAAAAATAAAAGTAAGTCAGTTGCAATCATGTCGTGCTTGAAGAAGGACGCACCGCTGCTCAGAGAGCTGATACACGCAACACCCAAGGAACGCAAGGCACTGCTAAAGGTTTGTGACAAGAGTCGCATTCGTTCAGTCTGCGAGTGCGCCTACAACGTGCTACGTGGGAACGTACCTCTGTCGAGTAAGACTAAAAGTCAGTTGAGCAAACATAAAGTGACTCTGAGACGCTTAGTAAGACAAGGACAGTGTTGGGGACAGAAACGAAAGTATCTAGTGCAGAAAGGTGGCGGAGTTTTTATTCCATTACTATTGAGCACAGTGGTACAGGCAGCAGTCAGTAGTGCATTGGGAAAGTGAAATGGATGTCCAGACGAAGCCATTTTATTTGACTTTACTTAGCGGTACGGGTCCCTCAATACATTATTATCCGAAAAATACTACACATGATTTTACTGTACAACTACCGAATTACATTTGCTTGGACGGTAGAGATTGGGAAGTAGCGCTCGTAGAAGCGCATTATCCATGTACGCTCGCAACAGTAGACTCCGATACTCTACTAAAAATATTTGGTTACAAAAAGGAAGAAGTCAAGAAGTCTGCAGGAAAAGAAGGCAAACCATTCAGCAAAAAAGAAGTATGGATCGTCGATGTTAAACCAAATCCCGGACACTACACTTCAGCCGAAGATTTGTTGAAACACATCAACGGGTTGAAAACTGTAAAGAAAACTGGAAGTGTATTCGATATTGACGAAGCAAAGCGTCTTAAAGTGACGTTCGGAACAAATACATTGGGAACTACCGAAGGAGTGGCCGGTTCCCCAAAAATCGGACTTCAGTTAGGAATAGTACGGGGAGACGAATTGGTAAATGTACCAGGTTTACAAACGAGTACTAGACCGATTAATTTAAGTCTTGGTTTACCATCACATATGCTCGTGTACTGCGATCTGATTGAAGAACAAATTTTAAGCGATGCCCGTACACCGTTATTGAGGATTATCAATATATCCCACACGATAGATGATTATGGGACGTACAAGGCAGCACACATCAATGATCCGCACTACGTACCGGTGAGAAAGAAGACATTCGAAAGTGTGAGAATTTATGTGAAGGACATCTTAAAGCGAGATCTCTCATTCCGTCACGGAGCGTTGACCGTTAAACTACACTTCCGACCGGCCGCTGCTGCACATCAATAATGGAGCACGCAAAGAAGATGGCTATCGTCCCGCAAGAGCTTATTGAGCGTTTACAGTCTACATCATCGGAGAAGTCATCAAACAATTTGTCCACTACGGAAGGACTGGATGTGGAGATGCAGAAAATAATGAATAACAAGAGTATAGACGATAGTGAAAAATGGAAACTGTACAATCAGGCGTTGCAACGTTTCTTACACTTTGCCTCTAATAATCGACAGTCGATTAATATTCCAATCGTGGATGCGACATTCGGTGATGATGCCCAACACCCGACACGGGGTGCAGCGGAAGGGCCAGTCGATGAGATTGTCGAAATGTTCTCAAAGACATACAGGAGTGACGCCCGCAATCTGTTACGGTTTATGAAAAAACCCGATAGTCGAATCAGTTGGGATATCAACTACTCGGTGTTTATCGATGGTCGAAAACTACCGAATGCGAATATAGTTGATATTTTGAATAACATAGTGAGAGTTCGAATGACCGAACGTATACCGCCAGGATGGATGGAAGTGATGACCGCTTTGAAAGAAATGAATGTACCTCTAGAATTTATAAATAATACCAGAGCGTTACGGGAATTGAATGACACATTCAAATCATCATTGCGGATGACCAGTTCACCGAGTGCACCATCACCGCGCAGAACACCGATGCGAGAGCGGCTACGTTCGTGGGCAACAGTGAAACGAGGAGCTAAGGAGCGGCGCGGTGAGACATCATTACAGAGAACATTACGTGAGGTCGATGATTATCTAGCGAAAACACCGATTGAAGAAGCGGCGACTGGCGGCTATGCTACGTCAACTCCCGCAAACAGGGATGAATACCAGTGGGACAGGGAGCCGCTGGGCTTTCTAGACAGGTGGGAACCGTATCCGGCCAAGTGAGCATGGACCGGCTCTATTACAACCCCGGCGAGCCCGGTGCGTTCGGCGGTGTCACACCGCTAGTGCGAGCTGCACGCAAGAGAGATATTTCAAAGTCGAAAGTAATCGAATGGCTACAATCACAGGATACTTATACATTACACAAACCGGCCCGTAAACGCTTCCCACGCAACCAGTACTCTGTTTTTGGCCCGTATGAACTGTGGCAAGCGGACTTGAATGATATGCGAGGATTGAGTAAATACAACGATGGAGTCAATTACCTGCTGACCGTGATAGATGTGTTCAGTAAACGTCTGTACTTGAGAGCGTTGAAGAGAAAGGAAGGTGCAGAAGTGGCAGTGGCATTCGAAGAAATATTCAAAGAAGCGACTAAAACTCCGCGTTGCCTCCAGTCTGACAAAGGAACAGAGTTTACCGGCGCCAAGACCAGACAGTTATTCAAAAAGTACGGAATAAAATATGTGACTACGCAGAATCCCGATGTTAAAGCAGCAGTAGTGGAACGCGTGAATCGTACATTAAAGTCTCGCATGTGGCGTTACCTGACTTACAAAAACACTTACCGATATATCGATGTACTGAACAAACTGGTGAAAGCATACAACGCCAGCGAACACAAGAGTCTCGGTGGTGGATTGCGCCCCATCGATGTGAAAAATGATCGGACGATAGCACAAGTGCTACAACGCATGTACAGTAAAATTCCACGCCGTGTTAAGCCTAAACTCAAGATTGGTGACACAGTGCGCATAGCAAAGGAGAAGGGCACGTTCGCCAAAGGCTACGAGACCAATTGGAGTAACGAAGTGTTTACTATTCGTAAAGTGAACACTCTGATGCCGCTGCCCATGTACACGTTGGCGGACCTCAAAGGTGAAGTTTTGACCGGTCAGTTTTACGAACACGAATTACAGAAAGTAATCTATCGGAGTGATCAACTATTCAAGATTGACAAAATACTGGACACTCGTGGCAGAGGCACCAGTAAGCGTTATTACGTCAAGTGGCGAGGTTACGGAGACGAGTTTAACTCTTGGGTGAGAGCGCAAGACTTACAAAATGTCTAACTCGCAATTCTTCCTGACGCTACCCAGCAACAGTTCTATGGAATATTTCCCCAACAATAAGGTGTCAAACTACACTACGCATCTTTCGAAACAGATACGATTGGAAGGTGCATGGGAGATGGCTCTGGTGGAATCTCACTATCCATGTTCATTTCCATTAGTGGGCAAAAACGAGATTATAATAATCGAACAGGATACTATTCTTTCCGCCATAGGTATGGAAGAGCCAGACAAGTACACGTTTACTCTGGACATGGGTTACTACAAGAATATAACCGAACTGCTGAATATGATTAATGATGCAAAGGACCTCATCGATTACGTGGAGTTCACTTATGACAAAGATGCGGACAGAGTGGAAATAAAAATACTGAAAGAAGATGTGGTTGCGATACATTTAGACTATAAACTAGCTTTACAGTTGGGATTCGATCCGCAACAGAAGGACATTGTGAAAAACAATAAAGCGTCATGGCCACCGAATCTATCAATGGGGCTTCCAGCTAACATGTACGTGTACTGCGATCTGATTGAGCCGCAGTTGATCGGAGACGCTTCTGCCCCGCTATTGAAGATCATCAACATTGACAGAGGTGACTACGTGCACGGGGCGAATAAGACTGTACTCTTCACCAGCCGCATTACGTGCCGATCACCAAAGGAGCATTCGAGACTGTGGAAATCGACCTCAGGGATCACACGGGCCAAAACCTGTCATTCCTGTTCGGGACGTCGTACGTGAAGCTGCATTTCAGAAGAGCTCTGCATAATTAACTGTAATAATGACTTAGAACGATCCGTACATGGCGTACTACTATCGCCAGCATTCGCAGACGGGCGGATCTATAGACAAAGTGTTTCGCGGTGCCGCCTATCAGAGAGGACATGGAGTCGGCAGCTTCTTGGGCGGAATGTTTCGCACCGTATCTCCGATAATCAAGAGTGGAGTTGCGGCATTGGGCAGAGAAGCGTTAAAGTCCGGAATGGGTTTTCTAGGTGATGTGACTCTCCGCACGAAACATCCCAGAGATGCGGCAGAGGAGCGCATGAAAGAGTTTACCGGCTCGTTGAAACGCACGGCCGATGACAAGATTGAACGAGTTCTCCGTGGTGGCGGCAAACGCATCCGTCCGGCATCCAAAAAGCGCGGATCGCGTAAGAGTGGCGCGAAACGCGCAACGCGCAAGACTTCCGCGAAGCGCGCTATGTCTGGCGGCAGGAAGCAGTCGAGTGGCCGTCGCACACAGCGTGTCACACCTCAGTCTCTGGCTAAACTCCTTAGAGGAAGGACGTCATCATCGCCGTCCAAGAAGAGAAAAGCAGCAGTTAAGAATAAAAGGAAAGTGACAAAGGCAATAAGAGATATTTTTAATTAATCATGTCGTTCATACATCAAAGATCATGCGAATGCGTCAAGACGGAGCTGGACTTGTTTTCACTACCGCCCACACAGACGAGTATCGAAAATGGAAAATGGATCCAATAAAAACCGATATCCACACTGACGGACGACTCACCGATAGAGTTTGTAGTGCCCGGCAATGGCGAAGAGTACACCGATCTTTCGCAAACAATGCTGGAAGTCACAGCATCGATAATCAAGGCGGACGGATCGGCGATCGCTGCGGATGATGCAACAAAAGCTGGTCCGATAAATAACTGGCTACACTCGTTGTTCAGTCAAGTGGACATGTGCATGAATCAAAAATTGGTTACACCACAAAACAACACTTACGCCTATCGAGCGTACATCGAAACAGTATTGAACTACGGATTCGATGCCAGGAAATCACATCTATCGTCCGTGCTGTGGAACGCCGATGATTCAGGCCATATGGAAAACACCGAAGACGATAATGATGGATTGGAAAAGAGACGTAAGCTAACGAAAGGAGGACGAGAAATCGATATGGTCGGTCATCTGCATTTGGACATGTGTAATCATAATAAATATCTTTGAACGGAGTCGAACTACGCTTCAAGTTAAACAGGTCGAAAGATGCATTCTCCATAATGGTACACGAAGGTGACTACAAAGTGCATATCGTCGATGCGAACCTGTGGATTAGAAGATGCAAAGTCAGCCCGACCGTACTGTTGGCGCACAGCAAGATACTACAATCTGGCACCGCTAAATATCCAATCACACGAGTGGACGTGAAATCATTCACTCTCGCTTCCGGCATAAGGAGCAAGACTCTGGACAACGTATTTCTGGGACAAGTTCCGAAGCGCGTGATTGTCGGTATGGTAACCAATGCCGCATTCAACGGTGATGTCAAAAAGAATCCGTACAATTTCAAGAATTTCAATTTGAACTACTTCTCACTGTACGTGGACGGTGAACAGGTGCCGGCCAAACCACTCCAACCCAAGTTCTCTCCTGCTGCTAGTGCAAAGTTCATTATGGCGTACAACACAATATTCAACGGCACAGGAATCCATTTCTCAGACGCTGGAAACGTGATTAGCAGAGAAGATTTCGAAAATGGCTACTGCCTTCTAGTGTTTGATCTAACACCCGACCTGTCTGCCAGCGATACCGGCCACTGGAATCTCGTACGCAACGGCAGCGTGCGCATGGAGCTGGGATTCGGCACCGCGCTAACCGAGACTGTCAACTGTTTGGTGTACGCAGAGTTTGACAACGTAATTGAAATCGATCGACACCGCAACGTGATGGTCGACTTTGGTGGTTAGTCTCTCATCAACACTCGTACGAGATGGATCGCTTACGCAGAGTACGTTGCAGGAATTTGGCTGCTCCCATCATTATTGATTTCCAGAGTTTCAAAGACAACATCAATGATTACATAATGAAGGAAGTCTGCGTTATGGAAGTGGACAGCGGGATACTACTGATGCATCACATCGCCAAACCGCCATTCAACAGGGACGAACTGACCATCGACAAACACCGAGAATCACACTGGCTATCGAAGCACTATCACGGTTTAAAGTGGGATCAAGGGGACATTAGCTACTACGACTTGGAACAAAAGCTACGAAAGATAATCGCCAAACGACACACCGTCTATGTCAAAGGATCGGAAAAGAAGAGTTTTATAAACAGACATTTAGTTATTGATCACTGCACTACCAACGTTATCGACTTGGACGATATCGGATGCGGTTCACTGGCGACAATCAACAATCTACTATCGAAATCCACGCTGCGATGTCGCCATCACAGATCACCGAACCATCGATGCTCACTCTCCAATTGCATAGCATTACACGGATGGTTATTTTGACTAACAATATTGACGATGAATTGGAATCTACAGATGAAACAAGTTCGTATTTCTGCTCTTGCTTTCACACGTCTACGAGCACTACAACGAGTACTACCACCGCAACTGTTGGCATCGACACCGTAGAATGAATACCAATCAGATTGAGAAATATCTATCGACTCTGCCAGTGCACAATCATGGGGTCTACGCCGCCGACCGACTACCGCATCGCATCTCCCCGTCTACAGCAATCGTTGTGAATACCGATCCACACAATGAAGCCGGTACGCACTGGGTTGCATTCTACCTGGACCGAAAGAGTGATGTCATTGAATTCTTCGACAGTTACGGACAACCCCCGCATCTGTACTTCTACCAAGGATTCCTGAGACGTAACGCTCGTCGTTACCTGTCAACGAGTATCGCCTACAAGATGATGACAGCACAGTCTGCGGTCACTACTGTCTGACTTACCTGTACTACCGAACTCACCATGATATGAGGATGATGGACTTCGTGCAGCTCTTCGACGACACCTCCACTGCTCACAATGATGCGATGATCAGAAAACTATTCACCAGATTGTATAAACACTTGTAGCAATGTTTGCTTTTTTCTTTGTAAAAATCTTTTATTTTTCTTTGTATTGTAAAGTAAAAATCTTTTTCATTTATCTTGTAATGATATTTTTTCTTGTAATAAAAATGAGTACTCAACAAACACCAATCTTTTCATTTCCTTTTAGTATGTAAGTTTTCATTTTTGAATAGGCTCAATATTTTAAAGTGCATTTAGAAAAATCAGATAGTTTAATCTTTGAACAGACTCGACATTTATAATTTACTTTCAAAGACCAGAGGGTCTAGTAACTCAGTATTTCAAAAGAGTCTGATAATTTACTCATTGCACATATTTGACATAATAGTTCAAAGTGAAAAGAGCCTATTAGTTTAACCTTTATACAGACTCGACATTACATTTTTACTTTCAAAGACCAGAGAGTCCAGTAACTTTATATTTCAAAAGAGTCTGATAGTTTAAGTATTTGTACACATCTGTGCAGACTCGTCATTTATATTTTACTTTTAAAGTGAAAAGAGTTTGATATCTTAGTATTTTAAAAAAGCAAAGAGTCTGACAGTGAATGATCTTATTACTAAGTGTAAAACTGGAAAATGAAAACAAGTATGTCAATACAAATGACTAGATTTATTGAATCATTCTTAAACCTAACATCGAGTGTTCTGAAATTATTCGACATAATAGAAACTTTATACAATATTTGAAAATGAACTTGATACAATATTTTAAAAGATCAATACAAAAGGGTAGATTTATTGAAACAATCTTAAAACTTTCCTTGAGTGTATTAAAAGAAATGATTCAACAGAACATTAATTTACAAGAATGAAGTTTATACATTATTTACAAAAGAATAGAAATTTATATAATACACAACAAGGATAAAACATTTATAAAATAATCAACAAAATGAATTTGATTCGTTTATAAACTTTACATACAATCAACAACAAGAAAAATTTACACACAAAAATAAATAAAAGTTCATATCACAGTCCACAACAGTCCATAAACAGTCCATATCACAGTCCATCACACGAATACACTCCCGAGATCCGAACAGAGCCTACCCGATCACACTCATGCGACTTAAATTATACTGTCTAGTCGTCTACGTCCATCGGCGCTGGTAGAGCTGGAGGTAACGGTGGCGCCCTGGGGGGAATAGCATAGTGCCCTCACGGAAGCGTGTTTATTCCGTCCTCTGGCATTACGTAACGTTTATCATCATATGGTGCCAGGGACCGCTTCCTTACCACAACGGTGTATATTATGTGGTGTTTGCTTTGGAACCTCTGGTTGTCCGTACTTTTGATAGTCTTGTTGTATAAACAATCTAGGTAATCTTGTACGGACAGTTCCTTTGCAACTACGGCGCGGTTGACGCCCTTTGCCCGCTTTATCGGCGGAGGCGCACAACAGTCGTCGTCATCTCCGTTACCAACAGCACACGTAAAGCCTCCGGATACCATACAATATAATTTTGCCATCAAGCCGACGAATAACCTAATAACTCTCCCACCGACTTCGTCCTTGAATTTCCCCAAAACCCTAGCGTTGCGCCCGTCGTAGCACATGTGGTTCTGGGGATAGTTGCTGGTGTCGAAGTCGTCCAGGTGCGTCATCATGTCGCGGTAGACGTCTAGGGTACGGATGGCGTAGACGATACCATCTGTGTCCATGTAGGCCATCTTTATATTCTCGATGCCCCGTACCTTTCTACCATATCGTAGTGAAAACCGTACATCCACCGTTTACTGTGGTCCAGAATGCACATTCCCGCATAGACTGGCTTGTTGAGTACAACTCGTACTTTCGCCATATTTAGTAGTGCCAAGTTCTCATCGTACCAAATTCGATCGTTGAAATTTGCCTTGGCCACGTACTTCGTGTATGTCTTGCGGGATGTGGCGATCTTCATGTTTTGGTGTTTTCTCACATTCTGGAGACTCATACCGTAGACAGCATTGACCATCAATTTAAACATTTCTACTTCAAATTTATTGTTGGCCTGCCGTCTCAGTTCGGTATTCAGCATCACGTACGGTTTTAACCACGGCGACTGTTTAAAACGCATAACCCGGTGAACACGGCGAACACGCAGTCCATTCTCGATCGCTTGTTGTAAGTAACGATAGTGGATCACGTATTCATCCTTGTCCGTGAGAGTAGCCATTAGTTTGCTGGATTGTCCTGCTCCGCTATTAATGATGTCTTCTGATGAGTAGGGCAGCTGGTAAGCCGGCGACTTTCGTACTTCCGGACAGAACGGGAGGTCGCGGTGTTTGTCGTGGAGCGCCTGGTCTCTTGGGTACTCCAGGTCGACTTCCAAAACATATCCATACTCGCCGTCTGCCGGTATGTCCGTGATGTTCAAGTCGGCGATTTCCTGCTGCGAAAGCCACTCGAAATCTTTGTAGGGAAGTGGTTCTGACATGGCCCATCCGTAGAGGTTATTTGCATCATAATACATTAAAAATGTATCGTTGTCGTGTTCTACGACACCTCCACTTGTCGATGCGCCCTAGCCGTCTCGGTTGCCGCCATCTTCAGCTCTTGTGTATTTGTTGTTGGCGACAACGTGCCTAGTGACGCATTGGGTCAGTCCACCTCGGATGCCCTTCTCAAAGAACAAGTACATATCGACATCTCGCAAGGTATCGAGCACCACTCCAGTCTTGAGTAGCATTACGTCCCACGCGTATGAAGGCAGAGTAAGATAATGCGCAGGATCCAAGTTGTAATGCGTCATGCACATTTCTCTGAATCCCTCGAAGACGTCGGCGAGTAGCAGAACATCGGTCATCAGATATATTTCTGCGTACTGCCCGAGGGATGTGCAACTGAACTTATCCCATACGCGTTGGGCGTGTGCGTAGTCCTCGTCGGTGACATTTTCTCCGAAGACATCTTTAGGTGGTAGGTGATCATCATTAAGTACCTCCATGGACGTGACGTACTCGTAGGGGAAGATTCCCTTCCTTCGAAGCAAATCAAAGTCTTCTTGATCTTGGTGCCGGGCGCGCGTAAGGTGCATTTTGTTGGCCGGCAGAATAGACGCCAATGTGCCTAATGCCTTAGACATGAGGCGGTACGAATCAACGAATTGTAACTTAATACTGTTCCGCGGGCCCGCGTCCGGATATTTGAATCGCTTCGAGAAAGTTATGTACTTCTCCTCGGTGTTGGCGAGTACCTCAACGTCTCCTTTGTCCACGCCTAACTCACGCACGATGAAGTGGGCGTCGTAGTTTGACAAGTTATGGAAATACATATTGACGGTCTCCTGTTCCCTGTAGCGGAGGTTGCACGAACGATGAGCAGCTCCTCTGTAGTTGTACGGAGGCGAGTGTTGGTGATCCCTAACTTTCATCTTATCTTCACCATCGTTAGGGCCGAATTCCCGTTTACAGATGTGACAGACAGTGGCACGTCGGAATTGAAGTTCTTCCTGCTCTGTCAACTGAGGTGGGTCTCCGGGCATGCGCTGGCCGTAAAGGATGTCGCCAATCTTCCGTACGTCATCCCGTACAGCGTTGATAAAATGCTGCGCAGCATCCTCGCCTCTGTACATCCGCAGCTTGGAGAAGGTGTTGGAATCCTGATCATCGTCGTCGCAGTCTCCCTCGTCGGCTGTTCTCAGGTCGTCGCGAATGTAATAGGCATAAGCGTACGGTCTGTGGACATTCCTAACGTTGTTGGGCGTACCACCCATGCGCTGTTGACCAGTCATTCTGTTAGTTGCAGGGTCCCAAGCAGGCGGTCGAACAGTTGGTGTGGGATGAATAGGCCTATCAGCCTCAAAGGGTACGAGCATACTCTCAAAGTCGGCGTAGATCGTGAATCGACTCCTCTTAGTACGCTCGGGCCGATTGAACATGATGTGCTCTTCTTCCGCAACATCGGTTCTCAATGGTGCGTTTTTGTAGCAGTAACGCCTGTGTTCCTCTAAAACATCTCCTACAAATGTACAAACGATGTCCACGACGTGTTATTTGGCTACCAACTAGCCTCTCGAAGTCAGCGATGTACGCATAGTGGGTGGTCCGCTCATCAGTTAGGAATAGCAGATCGAAGTGGTTCGGTAGCTCTCGTTCCACAACGCGAAGCGGGAAGACATAGTGTTCTTGTCTATCTTGCTGCCTCTTCTGTTTCTTCTTGTCCAGACCGTACACATTTATGCTTATGCCAGGGTTGTTGCGTTCAAACGAGCGGATTTTGTCTAATCTAACCGGAAACTCCAGTCCATCAAAATTTAGATTTGAACGTGCCCTGACCTCTGCTGTGAAATAATTTGTAGCGAGTTGATTACTAGGAGCATTTTGAATGAATTTACTTAGCATAGCATATTCAAAGCAACGTTCATCCGCATCGTTATACACATTTACCACGGCATGCTTCACGGCGATGTCGCGAGGAAGGGGGATGAAGGAGCTACCTCTGATAGGGCAGTAAACATTAACTCTCACCTCCATATCTAAAACCCTAACAAAGCTCCACCCCGAGCCCTTCATCTCGCATGTCTCCTTCTCCAACAAGATTTTGTTAATGAAGTCTTGACAAATATTATCAACATCACTTGTGTGGAAGATATCGACATTCTTTGTCTTGAAGGCACGCCTACAAGACTCGCCGTGAATGTTAACAAATTCGCATTCGACCCAGAGATTAGACTTGGTGGCATGAGTGTGAACTAGAATCTGTCGCATGAGTGTGGTTACCTGTGTCCTTAGCGGCAGAAGAAACTCCTGCAGGGTAACTGTCTCGTCTGCGTGTTCAGTCAAGCGGTAGGTTTTGAGCCGCCCGCGGAACGCCGTCTCTACCTCGGTGAACCCCACAGAAGCTAAGCCGTCAGGGATCACAGGCGCCTCTTCGACGTCTTCGTTTGAAGTTGCCACGGATGACGGCGACGAGGGGGCAGGCGAAGGTGGTTGTACTCCACCGGTCTGGTCAGGCTGGCGTTCCGCACGTAGGGCTTTGCAACGGTACCGGGCGTGGAACTGCATGTTATGCTTCCTCGTGAAGGATTGTCCGCACCCTGCGCATACATGGCCTGAAAAAACACACAATGCTATAGTCACATGTATAATTATAATGCTAAACCTGATAAAAGAAACAGATTCCAAACTGATATGAAAAAACTGAATATTTATTATACTTACTTTGCAATGGGATTCATTGAATTGTAAAACTGGAGAAAGTTCAAATATTTTCTGAATGTCCACATTGCGATTGAGATTCATTTTATATTAAGATTGGTCAAGAGTCTTTGAAACAAAATACTTTGGTAGTATGGTCCATGTAGTTGGTATCAAATATCTGGATGAATTTTTACATTTTAGACAAGATAGTTTGAAGTTAAAGATAAATACATACCTCTTGTAGGAACTCCAGCAGGTACTGGGGCTTGAGATGGTCTCGGCTCGATGTCAGGAGCATTGGAGGGGCCGGGCCTCGGCTCACAGTCAGGGGCAGTTGAGGGGCCAGGCCTGGGCTCGACGTCAGGAGCAGTTGAGGGGCCAGGTCTCGGCGCAAAGACAGGAGCATTTGAGGGCCCGGGTCGTGGTTCCGCCGGACTCGGTGTAGGCACGAAGTCTATAAAGAAAATCATAGACATGATTAGAATATTTTATATTAGTTGAATAAACATAGTGAATGGTGTAAATCTTTTTATCACAATTACATCTCGAGTGCGAATGCTACAGAACTCTAAGTGAGAATGAAGTTTAACGTTAGATATGACGATTCGCTATAAAGTGTTTAGCTAATTGGAATCAAATAAATGATCTAAGTTACAGTGAAGCGGATGTTAAATTGGATTTCTTTCTCATCATTATGAAAACTACGAATGAGAGAAGAATTTCAGACATATGACTATTTAGTGGATATAAATAATGTTTAAGATACTGACCTGGTCTGAATGCAGGGTTCATCACCGGTTGAATCTGCTCAGCATGTTTTGCGTTGATGTGGCGACGACGGTTTGATTCCCTCGTAAACGATTGTCCACACTCGGGACACGGGAAGTTGGCCCCACCGTGGACGGAGCGGACATGTTCGTTAACGTGGTCTCGTTTCTTGAACGACTTTCCGCACTGGGCGCAGGAGAAGCGGCGTTCCAGCACAACGTTGTTCATGATGATCTGTAAACAAATAACGCTACGCATTAGAACTCTGACGCTATTTTCAGTCTAAGGCTAAGGACGGGGGGGGTCACATGAAATATAACTACATCTCCATACTACTAGTACAAATTAAATTATAAATAAGTATAAACGTTTAAGTCCTAAATAAACTCTTCAAAACTACTCTAGTTGTGAATACGCATTTTTGTTGAATATAAAGTCTCTAAATACGCTACTAGCTTATTCAAACGTTTTAATAACTCAATTTATTGATTACAATTTACATGCTTTATAAACAAATCAGGTAGATCTTTAAAATATTTGAGCTACGAAACATAGTCTATAAGTGACCAAACCAATCTACTATTTTAAACGTTTTTATAAAATTAAAAAATATTTTTTCGCATATGGTTAGCATTTTGTGTATGATGTAGTGTAAACTATAACCAACCTGCTCTTTCTGTTTATAGACAAAGGTAAAATTACAAAAAAAAATAAAATATGTTACAGAGACTCAATAATGGATTTATAATTTATGTTCAATATGATAGAATGTAACAAGATGTTTAAAGAGTTGCGCTGCAATTCATAGTCTATGTGGGATAAAAGCTAACAACTATTTTGAATAGTTTAGTAAAATTAAAAATATTTATTTGCATATGTTTAACATTTTGTGTGTGAAGCAGTGAAAACTATTATCATCGTACACTTTGAGTTTCTTGACAAAGTCAAAATTTATTGAAATCTAATAAAAAGTAAAAACTACATTTAATTATAACTAGTTATTGTAAATTAGAAATAATACTTACATTTGAAGTGAGAAGTATCCAAAGAAGATAGTGGCGTAGACAGAGGCGCAAGGAAAAGCAGCAAGCGGAGCGAAGTGCAGGAACGTCCGGTCACTACGGCAGCTAGGCAACTACTGATGTCGGGGAGTGTAGAAAATGGCCGACGACGCTCGGTTTGGTTATCCTGTGTAAGGTGACGGTCGGAGAAGGGACGCGCAGCTGCGTGGGGTGATGGGTAATATAAGACGCGCTATTGTGTAACATCGCCGGGCGGACGCTCCCACGCAGGGGTGAGGTTTTATTGTGCCGGCTCCCCTAGGTGTGGAATGTCGCACCTGGCCGAGGGTCGGTATAAAAAATATTTTTTCGCATATGGTTAGCATTTTGTGTATGATGTAGTGTAAACTATAACCAACCTGCTCTTTCTGTTTATAGACAAAGGTAAAATTAAAAAAAAATAATAATAAAATATGTTACAGAGACTCAATAATGGATTTATAATTTATGTTCAATATGATAGAATGTAACAAGATGTTTAAAGAGTTGCGCTGCAATTCATAGTCTATGTGGGATAAAAGCTAACAACTATTTTGAATAGTTTAGTAAAATTAAAAATATTTATTTGCATATGTTTAACATTTTGTGTGTGAAGCAGTGAAAACTATTATCATCGTACACTTTGAGTTTCTTGACAAAGTCAAAATTTACTGAAATCTAATAAAAAGTAAAAACTACATTTAATTATAACTAGTTATTGTAAATTAGAAATAATACTTACATTTGAAGTGAGAAGTATCCAAAGAAGATAGTGGCGTAGACAGAGGCGCAAGGAAGCAGCAAGCGGAGCGAAGTGCAGGAACGTCCGGTCACTACGGCAGCTAGGCAACTACTGATGTCGGGGAGTGTAGAAAATGGCCGACGACGCTCGGTTTGGTTATCCTGTGTAAGGTGACGGTCGGAGAAGGGACGCGCAGCTGCGTGGGGTGATGGGTAATATAAGACGCGCTATTGTGTAACATCGCCGGGCGGACGCTCCCACGCAGGGGTGAGGTTTTATTGTGCCGGCTCCCCTAGGTGTGGAATGTCGCACCTGGCCGAGGGTCGGTACCTTTACGCCGTGGGTGGTCTCGGGGGGGGGGGGGGGCTCCGCAACTTGGGTGGTCTCGGGGGGGGGGGGTTGCCGCTCTTTGCCGCTCCACCCTTACTTCGGCCAAGTCCCCCTACTTACGAATATTGCAACGATTGTATCAAACTATCTAATATATAAGTTATATATATATATATATATATATATATATATATATATATATATATATATATATATATGTTTAACATTTTGTGTGTGAAGCAGTGAAAACTATTATCATCGTACACTTTGAGTTTCTTGACAAAGTCAAAATTTACTGAAATCTAATAAAAAGTAAAAACTACATTTAATTATAACTAGTTATTGTAAATTAGAAATAATACTTACATTTGAAGTGAGAAGTATCCAAAGAAGATAGTGGCGTAGACAGAGGCGCAAGGAAGCAGCAAGCGGAGCGAAGTGCAGGAACGTCCGGTCACTACGGCAGCTAGGCAACTACTGATGTCGGAGAGTGTAGAAAATGGCCGACGACGCTCGGTTTGGTTATCCTGTGTAAGGTGACGGTCGGAGAAGGGACGCGCAGCTGCGTGGGGTGATGGGTAATATAAGACGCGCTATTGTGTAACATCGCCGGGCGGACGCTCCCACGCAGGGGTGAGGTTTTATTGTGCCGGCTCCCCTAGGTGTGGAATGTCGCACCTGGCCGAGGGTCGGTACCTTTACGCCGTGGGTGGTCTCGGGGGGGGGGGGGGGCTCCGCAACTTGGGTGGTCTCGGGGGGGGGGGGGTTGCCGCTCTTTGCCGCTCCACCCTTACTTCGGCCAAGTCCCCCTACTTACGAATATTGCAACGATTGTATCAAACTATCTAATATATAAGTTATATATATATATATATATATATATATATATATATATATATATATATATATATATATATTTTAATAATACAATTTTATGTTTATATTTTTGTTCAACGAAATATGAATGCGAATAAATATCAGTGAATAAAATACATTAAAGTACTTTACAGCTTTTTGTCATGTTTCTTTTATGAAGAAGATATAAAGAACAACAGTAAACCTTTCCCGATTTAATATTGTTTGGATCTTGTCACTTCTATTGTTTCTTAACAAGTTTTATAATCATAAATTCGTACTTATGGTTAGTATTGTTAAGGATGATATAAAGAGACAATTATCAGTAAAAATCAACTATAATTTTAATTATTTTACTTATTAAATTCCTAGGCTACATTAATTTATAAATCATTATTTGACGATTTGCAATTTAGTTTCAGATTAATTCCTTTTATCCTTTTACATTAAATTGAGAGACATAGTCGATGATTCGCTAGAATTCAATCCTTATAATACTGATTAATTATTGTTGTTAATTGAGTTGCGTATACCGTATGTGTTTGCTGCCCCTCTAACGTAAGCTACTGATAACGTATAAACATTGCGTATCATTTTTTAATTTTTATTTTCTTTATAATGTCACTAATTTGAGGAGGTCCATTCATTTAACATCATATATCTTATGGTTATATTATCAGTAATGGCAATATAATTGATGGTTTGATTTTATATAATTAACAATAAATTATTCTCATATCTATTGCTGATATTACTGATGAGTTATTTAGGTAAAGTAAAAACTGCTTTATAGGTATAGAGAGAGTTGTCGCAATTATACTATAATTATAATTTTTTGTTCTAATATACCGCTAACTAACTAATAGTTACAACCGTTACAATCGTCATGTAAAAAGATACCTAGTAAAAAGATATTTTATGCTACCAAAAAGCTTTTCTAAGGGCTGACCTTTTTTTTGTAATACATTAAAGTATGGTGAAGCTAATAAGTAGTATTTTAATACACTAATAATGATTCTCTGGTAAACTTAGAGTGATTTTAAAATATATATATATATATATATATATATATATATATGTATATATATATAAATATATTTATTTATTATTAATTTCTATATCTTTAACATATAGTTATATATACGTAGGTAATCGCCATTGAATTATTTATATCTTAGATTCAGGAATATATTTTAAGATGTACAATTTACAGAATCTAGAGAAGAGAAGGGGTGAAAGCAAGATACGTTTTCTGAGTATTCAAGGGGCTAACATTGTTATTCAGATAAGGAACTTAATATCTCAGAGGACAGCATAGAGTCTGAATAAAATTGTTCACGAATCTAAAGTAACTTATAGCTTTATTTAATCATTCTCAATGTTACTTTATCGTTCCGTAATAAAAAAAGCAAAACTAGATATTTTCTCTTTAAGGTAGAAAAAACGTTGTTGAGTTTCAATTGAACAATTTTTATTTTATGTGTACAAATTAGGTTGTACTCGTTATAAGCAGATATAGCAAATATTGGCAACTCTTATGAATAAGAATCAAGTCAATTTCTGATTTGTTTCAGAAACATTCATTTCAATCCATCCATGGTTAATAAAATACCTCTTTCAGAACACAAGAAAGTAGTTTATTATTTAAACCCATATAAATTAGTTCTGTGCATAATTAATTAATTATAATAACAGTAAAATAGTGCATTAAGTGGATTATGAAAGATGGTTTTTTACAAATCTAAAAATATAATCATTACAAATAGTCTATGATTAGGCCGGTGTTATCACAGTTAATATTACAGGATTAATATAATATCTTAGTTCTATGATATAGATCTATTAATATATAACTTTGATCAAAAACTATTATAGTGTAATGGATCAAATATTATGATTTGATTATCAAATTTTTTTTTTTTTTTTTGAGGGAGAGGCGGAAAAATGCATTACGCACACAGGTGGCCAGCCTGTAGTGTGGGGCTCCCCTAAAAACGGGTTTACCCACTAAAAAACCTCCTCTACTCTTTAGGAATCTAACCTGGAATTGTTTGTCACATTACGTCAGGCTAGGCCTAAATTTGGCTTACGCCCGTGGGGCTCGCTCCTTATCCAGCCGCTCGATCAAGGGATCTGGGCCACTTCGCGGTCCAGATCGGTTTTCTTTTCCAGGAGGATGCCCCGGACGAACTGTGACAAACAATCCCAGTTGCCCTCATCCTCCAAAATCTTTTGGCAGACCGAGTCCACCGAAAATGCACCAAATATTTGTGTGGCCTCCAGGCGGGGCCCTTCCCAACGGGGACAGCGGAAGAATGTGTGTTCCGCATCGTCGGGAACACCCGGGCAATAAATGCAGTCCGGTGAACCGGTCTTTCCCATCCGGTTCAGGTACGACCGAAAATAGCCGTGACCTGTCAAAAATTGGGTCAGGTAGTAGTCCACCTCCCCATGCCGCCGTTCCACCCATGGTTGGACCTGCTTGATAAGTCGCGCAGTCCATCGTCCTCGGGTGTCGTGCTCCCAGCTGTGTTGCCACTGCTGGAAGGTTCGGGAGCGCTCTTCTGTTCTTGCCGTGTCCTTGCCGATCTCGCCTTGTCTCTGATAAATCGCTTTCCTCTCCCCTGCCAAGAGCTTGACAGGGATGACTCCGGCGACCACCAGGACGGCAGGCTCGGACACTGTCCGGTAGGGGGAACACACCCGGAGCACAGCTTGACGCTGAACCCGGGCGAGTCGCAACCTGTAGCACTCCTTATCTAGAGCGCCTGCCCACACCTCTGCCCCGTAAAGAAGCACGGACTGGACCGCGGACATCATTAGACGTCTTCTGCTGGATCGGGGACCCCCGACATTGGCCATCAGCCTACTAAGGTAAGTCACTACCTTAGCGGTCTTGTCCGCCGTACGGAAGATCTGATCCCTCCAGCTTAACTTGGTGTCCACCATAACCCCGAGGTATTTGGCGGCACGAGTTGATGTGACCACCTCCCTTCCCACTCGAAACGGGACGACGGTGTCGATCCTCTTCTTCGTGAGAATCACGATCTCCGTCTTACTGAGAGCAAGTGAGAGACCGTGATCGGACATCCAGTTGTTGACCACCCGCATAACTCGGTTCAACTTCAGTTGGGCCAGCTCAACGTTGCGTGCAGCAATGAGAGCTGCGACGTCATCGGCGTACCCAACCAAAGTGGTTTCCTCAGGCATCTCGGACCTCAGGAGGCTGTCATAGGCAACGTTCCAGAGATCCGGGCCGAGTATTGAACCTTGTGCGGCACCAGAAGTGACTTCCATCGTCCGCGTTCCGTCCCTCGTGTCATAAATCAGGCTTCGAGAGCGTAGATAATCCTCGATGAGCCGCAACAGATATGCAGGAATACGAAAGGTGTTGCGAAGCGCATCCAGCATATCGACCCACCTCGCAGAGTTGAAGGCATTCTTGACATCAAGCGTAACAAGAAGCACTACTCGGCGGGAGAAATGGTTGTGGCTCTCGGCTCTCTCCACAGCTCTCTGAACTTCGGTGACAGCGTCGATCGTTGACCGTCCCTTTCTGAAGCCGTACTGACGGGGGCATAAGTCCCCGGCAGCTTCCACGGCAGAAGTCAGGCGGGAACGGATCAGCTTCTCGAACAGCTTTCCAGCCGTGTCCAACATGCAGAGAGGCCTGTGGGACGACGGCAGCTCGGGATCACCTTTGCCCTTGCTGATCAGTACAAGCCTGGCTGTTTTCCAGGGAGCCGGAAACACCCCTTCTACCAAACAGGCATTGTACATTCTCAACAACAAGTCAGCGTTGATTAAAAATGCTTTCTTTAAAGCCTCACTGGGAATCCCGTCCGGGCCAGGAGCCTTGTTGCTCTTCAGGGGGAGAACGGAGGTTTCTAGCTCCTTGAAAGTGAAGAGTGGAACGTCCTCTACCCGTCCTAAGTCAACCGGCGGTCGCTGTGGATGTTCAGGAAACAACGCAGCGACGATCCTCCCCATGGTGGCGCCCTCCATGATCGAAGGTGGAGAGCGGGCGCCGAGTTTCTGTGTTACAAGTTTGTAACCCAGGCCCCAGGGGTCGGAATCAACGTCGTCACGAAGTCTCCTCCAGCTATTCGCCTTGCTCCTGTTGATCGCCTGGCGGAGAGATTTATAGGCCTCCGACTTACGAAATCTGTCTGCGGGGATTCTCGCTCTTGTGGCGGCTCGTCTAGTTCTTAAACATGTTCTTCTGAGTTCCGCAATCTCTTCAGTCCACCAGTAAACGGGTTGTTTGTCGCGTCGGGGTTTCCTTCGCGGCATAGACTGGTCGCAGGCCGAGACGATCAGTTCCATCGTGGATGTTACTAGTGCCTCGGCCCCAGCCTCACCAGGATTCCCCTGCGCTCCCCAAGAGATGACTTCGGTGAACTTGACCACGTCCAGTTTGTTGGTGTTCCACCGGCGTGGCCCTTCCCGAGATGCGGAAACTCGACGATTTGCCTGATCATGCAGGTCAAACACGACGTATTGGTGGTCGCTACCCGTGTAGTCCTCCACAACCCTCCAGCCAGAGATCCTCGGAAGGAGAGACGCAAAGGTGACATCGGGGATCGTGCCTCTCTGCCCGGGGCGCCGAAAAGTAGGTGTGTCGCCCTGGTTGAGGACGACAAGACCGGCCCTGGCGATGAAATCCAGGATGTATTTCCCCCGGGAGTTGGTAGAGGGCATTCCCCACTCGACGGCCCTGGCGTTGAAATCGCCACCAACGACGACATGCCCGGTGGTGCCGAGAACGCACTCCACTAGGTTATCTATCTTGTCGCGGAAGTCCTGGACGGCCTCGTTGGGTGTGAGGTAGCAACTGAAGATAGTCACGTCCCCACACCGAACCCAGACGAATCCTCGGCCGCGCCCGTGACTCCGCACCAAGACATCTCGTGTATTACGTTCCCAAAATGCAGCAGTACCGAGGCTGTCCGAGATCCAAATGTTTGGGTCTCTGTCCCGATACTGTTCGCTGATAAGGAGCGCGTCAGCACCAAGTTCTCGGGCGAGCTGATCTAGAAGGTTATCAGCTTCCCAGGATCTATGAAGGTTGGCCTGGAGGATGCGAATTACCGGCCGCTGCCTTTTGCCTGTTCAAGTGCGGCTCTGAAGGCACCGCACTGACCAGACCCGGGTAAGTGACCGAGGGCACTGGAGCCTGAATCCTTGCAGAGGAAGCAGGAGGGGCTCGAGGAACATTCCTTGCGTTTGTGGCCCTGGCTTCCACATTGGAAGCAGTTGGCACTCCTGTCGGGCCCTTTACAGTTTCGGGAGGAGTGGCCGAAACCGAGACAGCGAAAGCATCTCGAAACTACCACCCTCCGTTTGAGCCTGCAACTGACCCAACCGACTCTGAGGTGCTGAAGGCTAAGCAGCTTATTGGCGTGCTTTTCGCCCATTTCAGCAACAGCCATCCGGAGTTGACTTCGGTTGGGCTTTGTCAGCCATACCCTCACTCCATCAGCTGGTATCTCCGGGAGTGCCACCTGGATCGCACGGGTCACCTCCTCTTCGGTGGAGAGGGCATCAAGGTCCCGAATCTCGACCGAACACTTCGGTTCTAGGGCCTTGATTGAGCCTTTGTCCCCAAGTGCAGTCTTGAGGGAAGCGGCAAAACCGATCTTGTCACTCGACTTCCCCAGTTCGAGGAGGACATCCCCGTTCTGGGTTCGCCGAATAGACTTGATAACGGTGTCGGTCTCCTCCGGTTTGGCCTGCGATCTAATCTGACCCAGAACATCGGCAAAAGATCGCCCCCCTAAAGGCTTGATCAAGATTGCCTCCGTCCTGGGCTTCTTAGGCCTGGGTTGTTTAGGCTTTCTGACAGACTTGCCAGAGGCCTCCCCAACCGGTTTCGAGACTTGCGTCCGCTCCACCCTCGACGCACTTTACGAAGCCGCCTCCGCTTGCTTCTGCCTCCTCCTTTCTTTCTTAGACAGGCGCGTCTTCCAGCCCCCCAAAGGTGTTGAGGCAGAGTTTGCTGCCAAGGCAGGATTAGCCACCGGAGCAGGAAACTCTGCAGGAGTAGCCGCTGGAATCACGGCAGCGCCCGGGGCGGATTCAGTAGCCTGGACAGGAGATGTCTGCGATGCCGCAGTGACAAAAACCGGTCTCGGCACTGAGTCCACCTCGACAAGCTCAGGGCTTCCAGGTGAAGAACCGCTCTGCCTCTTCTTTCGCTTTCTGGCTTGAGTCTGGGACTCAGCCAGGTGAGCTTGAGGCGAAACAGAGATGACTCGGTTCGTGACATCGCGCTCCTGCTTCACTGCCTTTAGCCTGATTTTCCGGCATTCCTCGATTTCTTCTAGAGCATCTTCGAGTTTCGGGATCCCCTCTTTTATCGCCTTGTTCACGTTCTTTTGAATTAAGAGGGCCTTGGCCATCTCCTTCAAAAGAGCTTTCATCTTCTTCAGAAGTGAGTCTTCCTCCTCGTGGGCGTCGTCCTGCTGCTGACGAAGCATTTGCAGCTCGAATGCCGCACGAAGAGGGCTCTTCCTGGGAGGAATCCCTTGGATATTGGCTAATGGTGTTGCCCACTCAGAGATCTCAGAGCCCACCCAAATCAGAGAGATTTGTTCCACAAAACTTTTCCTGGCAGTATTTTGTTCTGTATTTTAAAGTTTGTTTTTATTTAGAACCAGTTTGTAAACATATTTTGAATTATATAAAGTAATTAAACAATTTTTTAGGCTGAACCTTCAAAATAATGTTTGCCTTTCGGAGAAATTAATTTAAAATAATATTACAAAGGTATGTTGGTACATACCTTTTTTGGAAGTCTGTTACTTAAGGATGCTTTCTGATTTACAAAATTTCAATCGTAGGATATAAAAATACACAATTATTACGAACCTATTCAAATACATTTTGCAATATATGAAAAATAAATATTATAATTGATCATGTAGTGAATGATAAATTGTATTATAAATAGAGAACCTACATGGTAAACGCAATTGAAAATTCGCCACAAAAGTATTTTTTTACAAACATATATCAATATCAATAGACCCTTAACATTTGAATTTCAAAAAAATCACAATGGCAAAGTTTACTTAATAATTATGACTTTGTAGTTATAACCTCTAATATTTTACTATGCATGATACTTATGGAATATTAAAGTAGTTTTCACCTTTATTTACATCAAATGATTCATCAGGTTTTAAAACGTTTTATTAAACGTTGATGCTAAACAAGTACTGATATAAACTACATCAATGGAAAGATTATATTTTTCATAGATCCCCTACAAGCGCTCAATATGCTGTCCATTGGCCACGGAACAAGTTTCCAATTGATGCTGTACATTGTCCCACACACCTGCTAGCATCGAGAGGTTGATTCATACTAGCCTACGGCAATCCACCTCCAGAGTTTATAATCGGGCAATAGCACCTTGAAATGCTTTGGTGTATAGAAGGATTCTTCCTACAATGCCTTCGAAATTGACGGTGAACAGTTATTAAAGATAACTTGAATCATAATGAAAGCATACATGTTTTACATTTAATTTTAATTATTTCTAAAATTCTGTAAACACACCCAATTAAATGCCAAGAATGAGTATTGAAAATCTGATTAAAAAACTTGAAAATATTCTCTTTAAGCACATGTTAAAATTATTACCGTGAGATAGGGAATAAATTAGATACATGCAATTAAAACCTGGTGAATCATTTACTCGTATAAACACTCTGTACTTTAAAATACATATTTCTGAAGGTGTTGTTGAAGTTTTTTTTTTTTTTTTTTTTTTATATATATATAACTATTTCAACGGGTTTTAACTTTTTTTAGTTTTAGAGGGAGAAAGAAAGCAGTGCTTGCAACGGAACTTGATTTATATACTGTAACATGTGTAACATTTTTAATTAGGAAATTGTAAAAAATTAAAGCAAATGTTGATTATCCCTAGTTATTGGGAAGTGATTAATAACTTAGCAGCAATAAAAACTTCCTTTTCTTTTTTTCAAATTTAATATTTTTAGCCATAATTGATTAGAGATTGAAAGTAAGCACGCAATATATAACATGTAAATTTAAAACAAGAAATATACAGCACACAAAGGTCTGGGCGCATTTGCGTTTTTCAAAATGGTCCAAAGTAAGGGGTTTGGAAGCTTTTGTTGAATCCACAAAGGATACTTCACATCAAATATATCGAGTTTCACATGTATTGTCAACAAGGTTCTGGAAGTACACAGATCTGAGTAATATTTTGGTCAGGTAACACAAGAATGTAGGTACAGACTAGTACAGTGTACATAATGTTTTAAATTTTAGTTTTTGTGGCTTATAAATGTAAGAGCTGATGATTAGTTTTATAAGAATATCAGTTTTGTCAAGAATAAAAGAACCCTACATAATTTTTAGTTACTAACATTATTCATCAATCTGGTGATTGGAATCGAATGTTTCATTTTGGTAGCTTTTTATGTTGATAAAGTTTGTTCAAAATTATACATAATACACACGTTATTGCACATTACCTTGAGTGCAATCCTTCAAAATAATGATTTATTAATTTATGTACCTAAAGTTTTAGGATTTTAACTTAAAATGTTCCAACTTTTCACTTAAGTAATTAAAAAGTTTACTCGAGTTTCCGGTGAGTAACTGGTAATTCATCGTTCTTTTATTCTTTCTTCTCTAAGCTTTGAATAATACATAAGTGAAAAACAGAAACTTTAATTAGTAGTTATGAGCTAATTATATTTTTAAAGGGTTGACATATATGTAGCTTGTTTAACACGATGTATCCATACTCATAAAATTATTTTATAACGATGTTTTAAATAACTTTACCAGAAACTCTAAGGAAACAACAAACTTCCTTTCTACTGAGATAATCATCAGCTGTTCTGCTCTAATTATCTTTTGTTTGGTTGTCAACTTAGTCAACTGTTTCTTTGTGTTGTTCTTTAAGATTCTTTTTGTTAATTTGTTGTTGACGTGTTAAAAAATAAACTTGTTTTTTTATAATTCTGCACGAAATCAGCCTGTTTTATGTTTTCAAGACCGATTCTTCATTGTCTTAGGACTGAAAAATTAGCTGTTTGCTAAGTATATTATTAATCATTTATTAATTTTGAGGAGCAGAATTTTTTAATTCAAACGTTATAAACAGCATTGTTTGTAAATAACAGAAATGTAAACAATGCAAATTACTTACTTTGTAAATATATAACCTCAAAAATTCAACTTTATAGTTAATATTTTTAACCATCAAAAGTATAATTCCGCATTAAAAAAAAGTTGTTCATCACACGAAGCAAAAGTGTATTTTTGATGCTTAATCGTTTTTAAAGCCCCAAAAAGACCCACTTTTGTTCCTAGTGATGAAAACTACTATTATTCTTTTGTTCAATATATTATACTAAATAATATGTTTCTCACATTTAAAATTTATTTATCCACGAATAATTTTCATTAAACTTTATCGTGGCGGAATTAAAAAGGTATATGGCTTGTTTAGGCTCTCTTTCTTTAATTCAGTTGAAATTTTTTAACTACTTACATTTTACTATAAATAGTCCCTATATTTAAAATTCATTTAGTAGTTATTGGCTCATTTTAATCAACCTAATAATAAATTTGAAGTATTAACTCGTTTTTGGCAAATATAGATTGCACTTTTTACAGTTAGTTTGATGAATAAACCTACATGAGAAATTCAATATTAACAATAATAAATAGAACATTAAAAATGTGAACAAAGAATATAATATTAGTAAAAGAGCTCCCAATCTGTTTTACTTTATAAAGCATATGATTTTTAAGGACGAGGAAAATAAATTTTTATGTAGAAGTTTTATGACACAATTTACTCTTTACAACCAAGAATGGCAGTTTCATTTCTCTTACTGATCATTAGTTAAAGAATTTTAAGATATACCATTATCATAAATTTCATGAGATAATATTTCTTTAACTAGCAAAATAGTAAAAAAAATGGGTATTTCTGGAAAACAATATTATTTATAGAAAAAAATCTACTCTACAAGAAAATTTTCCAATAAATTTTTTTGTTTGAATCCATGTAATAAAGTTTGTATATAAATAATACAAAAACTTTAAACTATTGACAAGATTGTAAAAAAAATCAAAATCTTAATTAAAATAATTTTGTAATTATTTTGTAATTTAGAGAAACAAACCCAATCATTAACACAATAAGGGGAAGGCAACAATAATGATGTTAACTGCCTTCGTTCCCACCGAGGAAACTGGGACTTAATCCTAATTATGAATGCTAATAAGAAGAAACTTTATGAAAATATCTTGAAGTTTAAAAGACCGTAAAACTAGTCTTTTAATATAATGGTAGCTTTCTTCTTCGTGTAAATGCCTGGTCTTTATTTAATTTTAAAATAGTGCTTAAAATAGTGCTAATTTTAACACGAATTGGGCGTTCTGTTTTTCATTAACATGAGTCGCAATTTGTGACTTGCAAATTGTTGTTTTCAAACCAGTTTACTACCCCACGTATCAAGTAACAAGGTACACTCACAAGAAGTGATGATATCAAACCGGTTCCACTGGTTTATTATCGTAATTGTCGTTGGTGATATTGACTACAGTATCAATGACGTCTTTATGGTCAATCACCACAAAATTTTGTTTATGCATGTTTTCGTGTTTCCCGAATTTTGTACAGATCTACCGTTCTTAAAAAATAAACGAAATGTGAGAATCAAAATAGATTTTCCGTTTTCCCACGACATTAAGCATTTTGAGGTAAAACTTGAAAAGCTGCCAAGTGCATAAGATGTTAAATTTTGCAACTACCTTGAAACTTAATTATCTCTTGTGTGAGAGTTCATTACTTGAATGTCAAGTCACATCAGTTTGGTGACGTCTCCTCATGTAACAGCATTTTATATTTTTTAAGTTAAATGTTGGATCAGGCGGTTTTTATTTTTTATAACACTTGATCACAGTGAATGCCCATGATTTATCATCTCTAAGCGAGCTTTGTTGGTGGAAGTTTTCTGATGACTGTTCACCAATTAGGATTCATATTGGAGGCAAACTTCCCGCTGCCATTTCCAGCCACGGTGATCCTTACCAATCATACTGAAAAAAATCACGTTCCATTTATATTTATCTTACTATAAATTATAATCATTTATAAAGAGTATAGTTACAAAAGTTGTTCATAATTGTACGAGTACCAATTTCTAGCAACAAATTGGGGTTTATTTGATTATTTATTTATTTTCTTTTTTTCTTTTTAAGAAAATAGCATAAAAATACATTTTAATACTTATACATTGTCTCTAAGATTTTTAAGGTGTTCCTATTGAACAATAATAATTAGTAAAACAAACAACTATGAACATATTGAACAATCGATAAAGAATATAATTGAAGTTAATATATACACCCTAATATTAAAAGATATTAACAAAAACTAATTTTACTAAAACAATTCAGAATTTCCCTTTGCGACTTAATTTTTTTTTTTTTTTTGTATTTCTTGAAAATGTAATCTTAGTTTAGAATTAAATAAAAAAGCACTTATAGTTTAGCCTACTCCTAGTCAATAAAATCAAAATAAATTTAATGAGTTCTATACATCGTCATATATATATTTCTTTAAATTTTGACACATTATAAAGGTTAGATAGGCAATAGGATTATCTTCTCTATCCAAATTGCCGAAAACATTTCTAATAGCTTGCATTTCGTGTATTTTTGAAAATTATTGAAAAATTCTTTATTAGCTTTAATTTTACACTTGGATAATTATATCCCAAGAATGTATTGAGGCAATCCAATTATGTTAAGCAGGAGTTTAATTAGGCCAAATTAAAAATGTTTGCGTCCATCAAAAGTTGGGGATTTTTGGCTGCTTTAAAAAGAAATTGATTAACGCACAATTAATTTCAACGGTCTTTGCAATTGAAGTAGACCAGCAAACATTAGAGATCTCTATCGCTATAAGTTCCAAAATTTGAGTAGATTTACATAAATACTGATTTACATATATATCAATTGATTTTTTTTTATTTTAGCTAATAAAAAAATATATTTAATAATGTAACAACATTAAATATCCAAGCAACAAATATCTCAGAAGAAAACAAAGAACATTCAATCACAACATAATAGCAAATAATTTGAATGAGTGGGTCTGCCGACTTCTGTATAAAAAGGTGTTTTAGAATTGTAAAACACAACTTTTTTAATGATAATAAGCTCTAATGATACAGCTAGCTGTGTAATTCTTTTATTGGCATAAAACACCAATGCATTATGTCAAATAAATACTTTCTTGGGTAAAATTCGGAAAACTTCTATTCACTTTGGCCACTATTATCACTTTTCAATTTTAGATACCTCCTATAATAGCACGATATAAATTAATGGTAAATGAAAATTATGTTGAAATAAGCCTCCCATATTTATGCAGGATCAGGACTTTGAGTAATGTAAACAAAGAGAAGAGATAAGGCGGCGGAGTTGTATTTGTATTGTACCAACCTGGGGCGAGAAACATCATCAGTTCAACGCTGAGAAACACAGCCTTCACGGCTTACATTAATTAGATCCATCATCTTTCCATACATATTATTAAAACAATGGCAACATTAATATATAATAAATATTTAAACTGTTGACATTTAAAAAGTACTTAAAAATATAAATTCCTCTTGCTCCATATTTATAGTTTATTTGAAAATAATATTGATCATTAGTTTTGATAATAACTCAGTCAATTTAAAGTTAATATTTCCATTTTGGTAAGAAACAAACATGGTTACATAAAAACATTACTCTTCCTTAGTAAACTTCAATTCCATACATTGTTCATAGGAGACAAGATAGTGATAGCTGAATTTCACATATGCAATAAAGTATCGGTAAACTGCATTCTGTGAGTTTACAAGCAAATTCTTTCGTACTTGTTTCACTAAAAGATATTTATCTTTAACTTAATATAATGGGTGACTAAATTTACGCATATGTTTTTCATTGTACAACAAGATAATTGCAACCTTTAAATTAATGAAACAGATGTAACCGTTCAATGAAAGCTTCAATGTGACAGCCAAAAATTTAAATTAATCGTTTAATTCGCCATTTAATAGAATTTTTGTCATATTGTTTGGTTAAACACAAGCATGTAGTGGTTAACCAATTAAACTCTTAAGCTTCAAACTCAATCCAACTATTCATAACCGTGTGTACTTTGTAGTTTACACAACAAATATAAAATAGTTTAGTTATAAATCAGCTCAAGGAAATTCTTTTCAATTCTATTTAGACTGTCACAAACTATTATTCATAAAAAAATTACCTCATTGTGTTAAATGAGTTGTATTTGGATTAAAAGAATTTTTTAAAGTTTCGAATTATTAATAGATAAAAAGAACGATGGAATATTAAAAGAATCCTGGCCAGGAAATTAAACTGTTATATTTAAAGAGTAACTCTCACGCCAACAGTTCTGTAACTGAAAGAATAAATTGGTTGAAAATAAAACAATTTATTTTGTGTTTCCGAAATAGAAATATATCTTTGTTACCTTCTCAATGTAATACATAAATAATTACTGAACATCACATGGTTATAATTACTTAGATTTACTATATAATTTATATTATAAGTAAATATAATATTATAAAACAAAACATTACTATTTTAACATTGTTATTTAGTTATATTTTGAATTAGTTAGCAAAACACGATTAAAATAAATAATGAAAAATACAGTATTTAGAACCATATAAGTTGGTTTGTGTGTTAGTTTAGTGTTAGCTAGTTCAAAATAGGTGCAGAAGATAACTTATTAACCAGGATAAATTAAGTTCCTTGAATTAAAACTCGATCTATGTATTTGTTGTTTTAGATAAAAATACAATGTTTTTTTCACACATTATTTGTAAGAGTTTGACAACTTTGTAAAAATAAAAAAAAATAATTTGGGACAGAATATATAACGATTAGTTAAAAATGATTATTTTTATTATTTAATATTTCTTTACAGGATAATTCACCTTTCTTGTGATTTCATATTTTTACTGGCCATGATCCATTAGACATTTTTAGTGTAAATATGCAAAATATGTGTGCATTTTTCTCCTTGATAAAATCTATTTACTAAAATAATTTTGATTAAATAAAGGATGAACAAAATTTAATATAATTTTAGAGTGTTTTGTGTGCATATTTACATTAACTAAATAATTTGCATAATTTTAATTTTCTTTTAACATTATTGCTAAGGCGCTATTATAAATATAACACTTGAGTATATTTTTAAAACAAAGCACAGAATAACCAAAGAAACAATTCAAACTCGAATAATCCGTGCAAATCAACGGCATAAATCCTGATAATGTTGGCTCACACCTTAGGGGAAACCCAGTAATAAAGTCTTTGTATCCGCTCGCCTCTTCGGATCAGCTGTATCCTTGCCATACAGTGTTGTGGTTATGTTACGCACGTTCTAAACCAAAGTACTGTAGTTAAAAGCTTAAGTTGAGCAAAAGAAGGGTAAATGTCACTTTTTAATCCTTCATACAACTTGTGAACTGTATTCCTACAACTCAAGTAATAATTGTTTATGGTAAGTCTAAGGAAGCTGTAGCAATTTTACAACAAACAAAGACATTTTCATATGATTCATACAGGAATAGTGGAACGCCAAATATATTCAAACCTTGGATTGTCAATTCTCTTGCCTTTTCTTACTGTTTACCATTTCTTTGGAATTCAGATTTTCGTTTGAAGGGTAATGAACGGTGAATACTGTTTCTGGTTTTGTTTCTCAGTGGTTTTTTTTCGGTAAGGACAGTAACTTATCGGACGTAAAAAATTCAATGAACAATTTTATTTTAAGACAAAAATTAGTCATTAAGAAATAATTGGTTATTTTAAAATTTGTACTTAGAAAACAAGTAAATATTTTTTTTTATAAGTAAAAAGAAAAAGAATTTTTTTATTTTTATACAATTAAAATCCATAACTTTTAAATACGTAAGTATTTTATAAGACGATGATATTAACTATTTCAACACAATAGTTTTATACTTGGTTTCAAGAAAAACTACTCTGTAAAATTAGAAGAAACTTTATAATCCCATTTATTGAATTTTCTTACTCAAAGTGATTCTGTGAAGTGAAAGATAACAACGAGATTCATTTCCGCAGTGCGCGCAACAATCAACTGACTAGAGAAAATTGGGCGCTGATTTGCACGGATTATTCGAGTTTGAATTGTTTCTTTGGTTATTCTGTGCTTTGTTTTAAAAATATACTCAAGTGTTATATTTATAATAGCGCCTTAGCAATAATGTTAAAGGAAAATTAAAATTATGCAAGTTATTTAGTTAATGTAAATATGCACACAAAACACTCTAAAATTATATTAATTTTTGTTCATCCTTTATTTAATCAAAATTATTTTAATAAATAGATTTTATCAAGGAGAAAAATGTACACATATTTTGCATATTTACACTAAAAATGTCTAATGGATCATGGCCAGTAAAAATATGAAATCACAAGAAAGGTGAATTATCCTGTAAAAAAATATAAAATAATAAAAATAATCATTTTTAACTAATCGTTATATATTCTGTCCCAAATTATTTTTTTTTATTTTTACAAAGTTGTCAAACTCTTACATATAATGTGTGAAAAAACATTGTATTTTTATCTAAAACAACAAATACATAGATCGAGTTTTAATTCAAGGAACTTAATTTATCCTGGTTAATAAGTTATCTTCTGCACCTATTTTAAACTAGCTAACACTAAACTAACACACAAACCAACTTATATGGTTCTAAATACTGTATTTTTCATTATTTATTTTAATCGTGTTTTGCTAACTAATTCAAAATATAACTAAATAACAATGTTAAAATAGTAATGTTTTGTTTTATAATATTATATTTACTTATAATATAAATTATATAGTAAATCTAAGTAATTATAACCATGTGATGTTTAGTAATTATTTATGTATTACATTGAGAAGGTAACAAAGATATATTTCTATTTCTGAAACACAAAATAAATTGTTTTATTTTCAACCAATTTATTCTTTCAGTTACAGAACTGTTGGCGAGAGAGTTACTCTTTAAATATAACAGTTTAATTTCCTGGCCAGGATTCTTTTAATATGCCATCGTTCTTTTTATCTAATAATAATTCGAAACTTTAAAAAATGCTTTTAATCCAAATACAACTCATTTAACACAATGAGGTAATTTTTTTATGAATAATAGTTTGTGACAGTCTAAATAGAATTGAAAAGAATTTCCTTGAGCTGATTTATAACTAAACTATTTTATATTTGTTGTGTAAACTACAAAGTACACACGGTTATGAATAGTTGGATTGAGTTTGAAGCTTAAGAGTTTAATTAATTATGTGTTCTAACTGGCTGCGCTATCTCCAGTCCATTCCAATCTATTTTAACGCTGATTTCTTTTTAAATATATGCACTGGAAACAGAGAAAGTACCATACCATTGAGCACAAAAAATTTATAATATCATACCAAACAAGTTGGCCATATGAATGTAATAAGATTTAGGTCTGTGTAATTTGAATATGTTTTCAGACCATTAGTATAGAATGAAAAAAATTTGAAAGATAACATAAAATTTTAAGAGCATCATGAGTATAGTTAGTAAATATATATATATATATGTATATATATTTATCAATGAAATATATTCATTTTATATTTGATTTCTTAATTTATTTTCTATTTTACAAACAACCCGACGATTCACCTCGAAAATATTACTTTCTTGTATGTAAATTTTACTTGAAATTGTCTTAAACAATAGCAATCTGTTGAGCTTAATTTGTAAAATATATACTTTTAAATATAATTTAATATTCAAGATCAAACGAAACTTTAATGGTATTTAATTTAAGGCTCAGTCTAAAACAATTCAATCAATTGAGCATGTTAAAACAAAGGGAGTAAGACGGTGAAGCTCCATTTCGTTTAAATTTTTACGAGTTGGGCCTAAAGTTTTAACGATATTCCATTGCAGATTGTCAGCCAAATTACTTTTTGTTGCGCATTCGGTTCACAGCTTACAAAAGTTTATATTTACTTATATTTGAACTGTGCTAAATTATTCATATTATTTAGTTTTTTGTGTGATTTATTAAATATTACTTTCTGCATTTCTACAATCAATAAAATGACAAAAAATCAACTTGATCAAGCTTAATTTTTATGAAATTTTGATATGAGAAATAATTAAATGCCTCTTTATAATATAATTAAATGTAATTTGTCATGATTTATTCAAGTATAAATATTTGGATTTATTTAATATTACTTCTTGCTTTTTTACAATCAATAAAATAATTACATAAAAAATCTACATTAAAAACCTTAACCTTTATAAAATTTTTGTATGAGAAATTGATGGAATACCTCTTTAATGAAATGTAATTCGTCATAATGTATTCAAGTATCCATTTTTATACTCATCTTAGATTAAGTTATATTTATCCTGCAATATGGATCAGGAAAAAATCATAATCTCATTTCATTTTTAACGGAAAATTTGAAAAGTAAATCTTCCGTCAGATTGTCGGGCTGTCGTCATGTCAGAGTCCTCGGCGGCGAAACTAATTTGCAGTTAGAACTCGCCCGTGTAATCCTGTGATCCCGTGAAACTACTCAACCCCCTCAGTCGTCGCCGAAACTTAGACTTTTATTTTATTTCAATATAAAAATAGGTGCCTTAAACGATTCTTCTTATAAATTAATAAAAAAAAAGTTTTGTTTACCATCCTACACAATTAAATCACCATCACAATTATTATTATTACTATTATTACTCTTTTATTTTATAAAATAAATATTGATTTTGCAACCTTAAGTTCAAATTTCTCTAATCTGTTCTCCGACATAAATTGCTTATTGGCTAGTTGTGTCTAGTTTAAAACTCAAAGGAAGTAAATGTGGAACCTATAATGTTAAAATAAATTGCTATCCAAACCAAAGTCTCTGTATTTACTACATGACTATAAAGGTTCCTGCCACACATGGTTTGTATATAAAAAAATATGCAAAATTATGTTTCTCATAGCTTACATAGCCCGAAATTTTAGTTAATTATTGTACTTTTCCATTTTGTGTAAAGTGTTTTAATCTTTCTATCCTTGAACAAATATTTTAAAGAAACCTAGAATAAAGTTAGTTTAATTCGTTTGTTTTTGTTCCGAGAATGTTTTTATATAAGATGGGGTTTTTGAACATCCTATTATTTTGGGCTTCGGTTGTCCAATAACTTCCAGATACAATTAATTCTTACCCAATTTGTAGTTCAACGATCCTAAACTCGATTAGTCTATAAATGAGAGCACATCGAAACTTAAAACTTCCTGGTAGTTGTTGAAACCCAAAGCATTCATATATAATGAATATTTGGCCAGCTAAACGTTCTTTTTGGCACAACCCTTCGAAGATCACCCCATAAAGTTTTACTAGCCTACACATCTTTGTTACAAAAATATTTTTTAGCCAATGTAAGTTTTATAAACAAATATTGGTTAATGTTTTTAACGGTGTAAAGTAATTAAATACATGTTTTCATTACTTCAAACATTTAAACTGCTCGCGTATGTTTTTGTAAGTAACTTTATAACAACTTTTGACTTAATTGGGTAGTAACTTAAATCAATGAACTTTTCCAGACTTTTAATTGTTAACTTGTTAGCTAAACACCCACATTAGTTGAAAACACGTTTGATGGCGATTTCCTTCCTCTTCTTCTACATTTACTATGTTGTCCGTACCATTTTTCCACTGAGGTGTTTACTCATACAATTTACACATGAGTCATCAATAAAACGATGTTCATCATAGATATGCATACAAAATAAAATGCTTTGTAATGTTTAATTTTGTACTTGCGTACAAAAAAAATTGATTTGTAATGTTTAGTTTTGTACTCTGATGAGCCAAAGTTGAAATTGTGATAACTGAAAAAACTAAATTTACTCTAAAGATATGGAAATTTATGATCTAATTCTAAAGACGAGTTCATCTGGGTTGTAAAAAAATGTTTGTATGATATTAAGAATGGATAAATCCTCATCATCCTTACTGTGTAACATTTTGGATAGCCAAAACGCTAAAATATTGACATATTTTTTCACAATATATTTCAATTGCTGTTATATGTTTTTAATCGGACATGTTTTCCTGAATGAAACGATTATACAGTATTCGTTTACAGTAACGTGATTATACAGTATCGTTTTAGTATAATCCATAAGTTGGAAAACATAAGTTAAGTGTGGGCCTACCAGAATTAAAAAATACCCTCGTCGCAACAGACCTGCGTATTCAGCGAATTTCCAAACGATCTTGAGATATTATATTTTCCCCATAAACACCATAGGGTTGGGTATGTAGGTTAGCTGCCTTGGGATGTTGTTAGAAAATGTTAGTTTTGTTACGAAATATAATAGTTGCGTTAAGTAAGTGTCAAACTGTATCAATATTCGGCACTTTTTAATTTTCCCCATAAACCCCATGGGGGTGAGCATGTAGGTTTGCCGCCATATGGGTATTGTAAGCAAATATCAGTTAAATCCTACCTAGTGAATGTAAATATCAAATATTATCAAGTTATGTGTTTTGTTCATTTTCCCCATAAACCCCATAGGGGTGGGTACGTAGGGTTGCCGCCATGAGGGTGTTGTAAGCAAATATCAGTTGAACCCTACCAAGTGAATGTACATACCAAATTTTATTAAGTTATTCCAATAAACGAGTGAGATACAGAGTTTCCTTGATTTCCCATAAGATTAACACGGAAAACTTATTTTTGGCTTTTCTCCGTAAGCTTTTAAGCCAAGTTAAATATTAAAAATACTAAATTGTTTATTTTTTAAGCTCTTTAAAATGGTTTAGTTAAAATTGTTGAATTTTGAAAATTATATTCCAAAAATGCAAAAAACCCATTTTTGACCCTTTTGAAACCCCATAAAACCCCGTTCTCATAACCCGATCATGCTGGTTCGCGAACTCATGAAAATATACCTAGTCTTACTTCATACCAAATTTCATCAAAATCGGAGGTCCCCTTTAAAAGTTATCAGTACCACGGACACATAGATATATAGATATATATATATAGTAACCCGGGACTTTTTCATTTTGAGGTCCCCAGAAGCCAAAAACACCGTTCGTTCATTTTCATATATATAATATTTGATTCATTCATATATATGAAAATTAACGAACGGTGTTTTTGGCTTCTGGGGACCTCAAAATGAAAAAGTAACATGGTCCCGGGCTTAGGTCTTACCATGGCTACTACCGTAATAGCGTATTCCCTATAGGGAAATTCGCTATTAATTAATTTAAAAATATAGGGAAATTCGCTAATAATTTATTTAAAACACACGCTGTATGTAGGTCTATTTAATGAACAATACTCTGACAAGAGATTAAGAAATTTTATTTATTTCTCTGTTCCAGTAAGATTGGTAATTTACTCAAATGAATGTCAGCGTGCGAGAGTCATGTAAGTAAATCACGAGATTTCACTGAGAGATTTGTGTCTTTCAAGAAAGGGAGATCAGAACAAGGAAAATATTTCAATAATCTCTAATACCAGAAAGGGTATTAGAGAAAAATTAAATATTTTTTAATATGAAACTTTTTATGAAAATGAAAAACAGGAAAAGGGAATATTTAAACAATAAATTCATTTATTGTATTTTGATATTTAAAACTTTTTACTTAAAAAGTTGGGTTTTAAGTTTCAGATAAAAGTTTACCAAACTACGTTTTCAATTAATACTTTGGCTTGGCACGTAAGCTTCTTAATTTTGTATGGTATGTGTTTTTACGTTAAGGAAATATATTGTTATTTATACTATTTGAACAGAACTCTTTCAATCATAAGCTATCTTTGGATATTTTATTGAATATATTATGACTGGGTAATATAAAACTTTAAAAATAAAAGTAAACGGGAGTTTTAAAATAATGAAAAACAATAACTACTGTAGACATGTTCATTGTTTGATATGTAAATATTATGTTTTAATTAAATGGTGGCGAAGGTCTGACCATTTGCAATAAAGTCAAAACACTTGAGTCGTCTTGGACCATGACCTCTTTTTCAGACCACATAACTCGCAACATCCAGCGTGCCATTAGCAGGCTGAGGGGTCTGTATCGATTCAGGAGATTGTTACCAGAAGGTATAAAACTACGGCTCATGCACTCTTTGGTCTATCTCTTTGGTCTCTTTGGTCTATCTTTGGTTGGCACTCTTATGTCTCTTTGGTCATGCTCTTTGGTATTATAAGTTTTTTACTATTGCTACACTGCAAATGGAAATAGCATCACGATGCATGACGCCCAGAATTAAAAAAAACGTGGTTAGTGTTTTAAAACTAACCACTTAAGATAGAGATTGGCTCTTAACTTTTTCTAAAAGTAGAAAAAAATATCTCGTCGGCTATCTTTTTAGAATTTTAAAATAATTTCTAATTGCGGCTTTAACGGTCTAAAATCATCTGTTTTTCTCGATTTTTAACTGAAGTTTTCCATTAGTTTTGATGAAACTACCAAAGTGAGATTACCAAAGTGTAACCAAGGAACTTTATCACCGTTATTCTTCTTTAATATGACACCTTAGTTATAGCTCTAGGCTGCTTTTAGCAGAAGATAACAGGATTCCCCTTGCATTTTGCAGAGAAAAACAGATGATTTTAGTCAGTTATAGCTAAAATTAGAAATGTTATTTAAAAGTTCTAAAAAGATAACCGACGAGATATTTTTGCATACTTTTAGAAAGAGTTAAGAGCCAATCTTAATCTTAATTTGTTAGTTTTAAAACATGATACCCGTAAACCTCTTCATTTATAAAACTTGCCATAGAGGAAAACTGATGATTTTAGACATTTATAACTGAAATTAGAAATTTTGTTTTAAAATTCTAAAACAAGGGAAGAGGAGATCTTGTTTTCTACTTTTAGAAAAAGTTAAGAGTCAATCTCTATCTTAATGAGTTAATTTTAAACACGATTCTCGTTAACCACTGCATTCATAAAACTCGCCTAGTGCTACGGCCGAGGCCGCGAGGCGGCATTCGGGCTCATGTAGACCGGAGCTGTCATGTAAATTGAGAGAGAAATAATATCTGCTAATGAAATAAAATAGAAAGCATGTTACCATAGTCCGGTGAATTGCAGCACACATTTCCTGTATACCTTCATGTTAATTGGTGAAGTGGGGGCCCCCTGGGATAAAATATCTTCTTTCTTGAAGCACTTCAATTTAATTTCACTTTTTACTAATTAAAAGATATTCACTGGCTGAGAGCAGCTTTAAACAATTTTATTAGATATAGAGAGAGACAAGTTTTTTGGCACATGAGGAGCCTGTCTGAGTCTGGTTCATGACTGGGGGAGAGATAAAGAAGGAAGGACGTCAGGTCCAAAGCTCATTGGTTGAAAAGTGTGTGTGAGAGAGAGAGAGCTATTACAAATGATCTTTTCCTACATATGGTTTGAATAGGCTACTACTGACATTGTTGTTTGAGCTGTTTGTACAAATTAAATCATTTTGGTTCTTCTCAATAAGTTTACAATAAAATGAACTATTTATTAATTAAATAAATTATCTCCCTGTTTACAATAAAAATAAATAAAACAATATACCTTGTTGATTAAGTTTTGATAAACTTATTAATCTTAACTTATCTTTAATAAATACTTAACATCCCGCCCCCCTTGATCCAATGGGATCAACCAACAAAAAACTAAAAACAATTTCATAAAAAAAAGTAAAAATCCTACTTGACATACATTTTTACAAAAGAACAAAGGGGGCATTTCATTGTCCATATCACTGCTCAAGTGGAAGAGGGGACACCTTGACGACGGGGCGAGTGATGAGACCTCCAGACGTTTTGACTTGAATAACACGGACGACATTATCTTTCCCAGGGATGACGCTGAACACTCTTCCAAGCTTCCAAGACAGAGGAGATGCATTATCTTCATGTCACCTATCTTATCTATCACCATGTCACCTATCTTGATGTTGGTTTGCGGCTTTGTCCACCTTGAGCGTTGCTGGAGGGTGTGTAGATACTCTTGACTCCATCTAGTCAAAATATTTTGAGCAAAGGCTTGAACAAGGTGCCATCGTTTCAATTTGTTTAAGTTTAAATGTTGAAGGTTATGTTCTGGAATTGACACAAGAGGTCCACCTACTAAAAAATGACCCGGGGTAAGTGCTTCAAGTTCAGAGGGGTCCGCAGAAAGTGGTGTCAATGGCCTTGAATTCAGTGTCGCTTCGACACGAGCAATGAGTGTAGAGAATTCTTCTAGTATTTGGTCACCATTTGGCCTCCGTGATGTGGTGCTCGAGGGGGAATGAACTTGAACTGGATAAAATTTTCTTGTAAAAACTGTGATGTTTTTTCTTGCTGAACAATGCCCTTAAATGTTTCACTAAGTACTCGAGAGGCACCTACAAAGTTGGTTGCATTATCACAGTGTATTTCAGAGACCATACCCCTTCTAGATACAAATCTAGTAAGTGCTGAGATAAACGCTTGTGATGTGAGATCCATTACTATCTCAAAGTGCACTGCTTTGGTTGTAAAGCAGATGAAAACACACAGGTAGACCTTAATTGGCTGTAGTCTTCTTAAGAGATGAAGTTTAATAGTTATCGGACCTGCATAATCTACTCCGGAAATAAGGAAGGGTCGTGTTGGAGTGATTCTATTAGCTGGTAGGTCTCCCATGAGAGCAGAGGCAAGAGGGGGTTTAGTGCGGAAGCATCGCAAACACTTGAAAATTCTTGAGCGAATTGTGCTACGTGCTGATAAAATCCAGTATTGAAGACTTAAGATCGACTGTAATTGTTGGGGACCACAATGGAGGTGTAGACGATGATTATAATCAATGATTAGGTTGACAACATGGTGTCTCTTTGGCAGGAGAATCGGATGCTTGGAGTGGCGCTGAAGTGAAGAGTGCCGCAGTCTACCACCTACTCGAATCAGACCTTCTGAGTCCACAAAAGGAGCCAAGCTTCTCACTGAGTTTGATGGAGGTTGTCCATTTTTCAAACATTTCAGATCGTTGGAAAAACACTCTTGCTGTACAGATTTACATATTATTTTGGAGGACCTTTGTAATTCTTTGATGGATAGAGGACCTGTAGATCTGACCTTCTTACAATTGTTTATGGACCTGAGCACATATCCAATAACGTGTTGTAGCTTGATCCATGATGAATATTTCTGAAGTACATCCCATGATTCTATAGATGTGGATACTAAACTAGGCAGTTTTTGTGGCTTTGTTTCGGGCAAAACATCGAGAGAAAGGGGGGGAAATTATTAAGTTCACTTGTAACTTGTGTTTTGGAGAGCCAAGAGGGGCCATTCCACCAGAGATCATGGTGTACTAAAGATTGGGGTAAAACTCCTCTACTGGCACAATCTGCCGGATTTTGCTGTGAAGCAATATGATTCCATACATGTGAGGGCAACAATTCCTGAATTTCTGCTATTCTGTTAGCAACATACACCTTAAGCCGATATGAAGGAGTATTTTTCCAACTTAAAACAATAGTGGAGTCACACCAAGCCATTATTTTGTCTATCTTATGATGAGTTTGTAATTGTTTCATACAGTAGTGAAGTAGTTTGGACACTAGTAGGGCACCGTTGAGCTCGAGACGAGGTAGAGACGTGTGTTTAAGTGGAGCGACCCGAGATTTTGCAATTAGTAGTTGAACAGAAACTTTTTTGGTTTTGTCCATGGAACGTAGATAGACACATCCTGAGTATCCTAGCTCACTTGCATCTCAGAATCCATGCAATTCTATTGAAGTTGCACAAGAAATTTCAAGGTGACGAGGGATCTTGATGTGTTCAATAGAAGAAAGCTGAGAGTGGAAAGTGATCCATCGTGATGATAAATCTTCTGGTAAATGTGTGTCCCAGTCGAACCCAAGAGCCCATATATTTTGCATTAATGCCTTATCCCAAAATACAACAGGAGTTAACCATCCGATAGGGTCATAGATGCGGGCTATGACTGAAAGAACAGTCCTTTTTGTAGGAGTGCAAGGGTGAGTTTCAATTACATATGAAAAATAATCCCCACTGGAAATCCATTTTAAACCCAGAACGGAATATAGTGGCTGTTCCGGAGTCCTAAAGTAGAGAGGTGACTCATGGTGTTCATCTGGAACTGAGTTAAGAAGTTCTGGACGATTCGATGACCATTTCCTAAGTTGAAAACCACCTTTTGACAACAGTTCTATGACTTCCTTCTGTAATTGTAAAGCTTCTTCAACAGTTTCACTTCCTAAGAGAGCATCATCATGAAATGGGCGGTCTTCTTCATGGACGGTGACTTGTCTAAACATCTGTTTAATATCGCAGGAAAAAACTACTGCATGCCTTCGAAAGTCAAATACGATATCACACACATCGTTTTGCAACTTGGGTCGTGAATGCATGATTTCATTCAATGAAACTCCAGAGGTTGTTGGAGCAGAAGCATTGAAAACTACCCTATTTTTATCTCCTTTCATGACCCCATGATGAGGCAAAAAATAATGAGGCTGATTTAAGATTTCATCAGTTGGACAAATGCTCATATGCCCAGTGTTTGAATAGTCACGCATAAAATCAATGTACTTTTCTTTAAGTTCAGAATTCAACTTCAGACGTTTCTCCAATGAAGAAAACACTTTGAGAGCAAGTCCCGATGATTCACCAAGCTTTTGAGGGCTATCCTTGAAGGGTAAGCAAACAATGTACCTTCCTGTGTTATCTCTTGAATGTGTGGCGCGAAACTGTTTCTCACATTCAATACTGTCTGGGGAGAGTTTTACCTTAGATGGGGGTTCTTCACTTGACCAAAAGCGCTGAATAACATCATGAAGTTTAACATCCTCGGTGCAAAGAAGTGTGTTAATCATATTCTCCGAAAAACCGGAGGGATCAGGTGAGGTAGTAGGCCCAATTACCACAAAACCAAAAACTGTTTCAATCGCAGTGGGTTGATTTTCACCTAATGATACTTGTGGGCCACACAAAGTTTTAGCAGACAGGTCAGCACCTATGAGCATGTCTACAGGCATGGGTGTGTCAAAGCTAGGATCAGCTAAGACCAAGTGACGCAATTTCTTTCTAACGTTTGACGAAACAGCACATCGTGGGAGGTCATTTGTAATTTTATTCATAATCAAAACAGGGTGAGATTCAGCTAACTGTTGAGCAGTAAGTGTGGAAATATTAACATGAGTAAGCCCTTTAGTATCACAACACAATGAGCCGACAAGCCGCATACTTGGGGTAAATCTGCGTAAGAGCGTTGTACCTTCAACAAACTAGCGATGTTGTCAGTTATTATGGAAGAAGCAGCAGCAGAGTCCAGAACCGCTCTACATACAACACGGTTACCATTGGGAGCAGTTAATGACACAAGAGTTGTTCCTAACAAAACAGTGCACTTTGTTGACGCAACACAAACAGGATTTTTATCGTCATTACCATCTACAGAAGTAGTTGTTTGAGGAGGCTTTGCTTTGGGCAGAGATTTTAATGGTGACTTTCCTTTACTATTAGATGACGTTTGAAGGCCTGCATCAGTTTCAATATGGAGTAGGCTATGGTGACGACCCTTACAAACTGAGCAAAGATATTGGGATTCACATGCACTGTGTTTATGAGAAATTCCCAAACAATTAGAGCAATACTGTTTAGTCTTAATAAACTAAACTCATATCTTTTTTTAGGGGGAAGGGCTAAAAACTTGTCACATTTGTAGATTTTATGGCTGTCAGATTGACAAAAATTGCACATTGAGGTGCGAGAGTGAGTTAGCAGCACTGTTTTATGAGGAGAGGAGTGAGTTTTTGCAGGCATAGAGGGCCTATTCATAGTTGAGTTAGATTTGCCGCTGTATGTGGGGGGTTTATGAGTGTTCATACTGTTCATACTAATTTTCTGTGAGGGCATATTAGCAGCTTCAAGTTGTGTACACTCAGCTTCCAAAAAGGTGACGAGTTCATTTGCAGTGGGCATTACTTTGGAGTCATCGCGGGACTGCTCAAATCTTTTTAGAAGTTCTGAGTTTAGTTTACGCAGCAAAAGAGTGACTAAAATATTAGTTTCTTTCTCAACATCAACCTTTAGAGATTTTAATGCACTTACATTTTCTTTATAAACATTAACAAAATGTCTCAAAGCCTTAATCGAGGTTTGATTTACGCTAGGCAGGTCACCAATAGCATTAACATGAGAAGAAATAATCAGTCGGGAATTCTGATACCTCCCAATCAAGGTCTCTCTAGCGATTGAATAATTAGCACTTGTTAGAGAGAGTGACTTAATAAGAGAAAGGGGTTCGCCAGACAAACAGCTATTCAAGTAAACAAACTTTTCTGTGTTAGAGAGCCTTTCATTCTTATGAATAGTATTCTCAAAAAAGTCATGAAAGTTTACCCAATCAGTTTCCTTGCCAGAAAAATGAAATAACTTAAGCTCAGGTAATTTGACACTTGACTTCTGCTTGTCAGTGTGTGGCGCAGGGTATTGAGGTGTTGATCCTCTTTGGGCAAAAGACTTTCCGACACGGTAAAAATCTCAATTAAAATAGCTTCTACAATTTCCTGATATCTAGAAATTTCATTTAAGTCAACTTTAAGTTCAGCTTCTTCTTCTTCATTAAGGATTTCATTTAGATATGAAATAAAATTAGCCTGTTTCTTTTTTGCTTCATATGTAAGGAGTTTAATCCTATTGATCTGAGTTGTGGTCAACTCATTAGGGGGTGTGGTAATATCTTGCAAACGCTTGAGGATTTTATTAAGACGAGATTGAAGGACTTCAGCGTGTTTCTTAAAAACCGGCAACTTCATGATGAATTACTTTACAACAAGTCATTAAATTAACTGAGCAGTGATATTTTCCCTATCATGGGCCTGGTAATGCTTAAGGCAATAAAGGAATTAAAACTTAAACTCCTAATAACCTCTGAAAATTACAAATTCAAAGTACAACAAATCTTTGCTTTAAAACGCAAATTTAAGCTTGACAAAAATAATTCAATAAGCCTATTTTATGGCCTTTAAAAATAATATTACAAGTGAAAAAATTCAGTATATTAAATAATACTTATTAATGGGATATAGTACACCAGGTATTATTTATAAAGAACACAATATATTATTAGTAGGGTTCCCGAGGATCGGGCAGAAAAAACGGCGTGCGCATGCGCCAATTTTTTTCTGTGACGTCATGGCGCCTTTTTTTTGTGACGTCATGGCGGCGTCTTTTTTCTGTGACGTCAGCTGTTTTTTTGTCACGTCATGGCGGCGCTCTTTTTTGTGACGTCATCAAGATGGCGGCTCCCGCCAATTTGACGCCAGCTGTTTTTTCTGTGACGTCATGGCGGCGTCTTTTTTGTGACATGATGGCGGCGTTTGCGCCAATTTTGCC